>VYXB01002892.1:2408692-2471486 GCA_013397135.1 Pachyramphus minor
AGATTATGTAATATATGGAAAGTGTTACATTATATAATAAATTATATGTATTTTTTCATTTCATCCTTTTAAAATATTTTAAATTATTTTGAAATTAGACAATAATATCTCAATTGTCACATTTAAAGTACTTTAAATTTTTTAATTCTTAAATTCATCTTTGAAACTCACAGCCGGGGGTCTCAAAATGCTGGTTTAAGTAGCCATTCACAAACATGTCTGATGAAGCTGTGCTCGAACTCCCAGTCATATCATTCCTGATGCCTCTCAAAACACAGACTGGGTTACACACCACCTACTCCATTACAAACTAAATAAAAAAATCTATTTTTATCACTAAAAATCAGCTTCCCACTGACCAAGATTTCATTTGTGTCACAGACAAAAACAGGGTGGAAACTCAATTCAGATGCTTCACGGCACACACACACACACAGAGCTCACTGTACAGTTCTAATCAGGATCCACTTTCCCCACTGATCTGAACACCTTTAGTGCCTGTTGCCAGTGCCAGGTACCTCTGTCCCAGCGCATCACTAGCTCATATTACAAAAACATGCTGGTTTTAATTTGCAGCACTTGCAAAAGAGCTCTTCTGCCCACCTTGGGGTAGTAGTGCTAATGTGTCAGGCTCTTAGTTAGGCTCTGATTAAGAATTTGTCAGCTTGTCACCACCTTTGAAGTGGACAGTTTATGCAGCATGCTGCTGAGATGAAGATGCCTTGCAGCTCTTGGAGAAATCTTCCTTCAAACCAGTAAAATTTGTGTATATAAGAGAAAATCAAAGACTTGAGCAGCTTGTTAGGCAATGACTCTTGTTAGGAAGGTGTGGAGATATTTACTTTAGGTATATAAAACATTTACTTGAGATTCCTGATAGGTGTAAAATAAGGCACAGTGCTACATTCCCTTGGGACCAGGAGCTAGAACAGGTCTGACTGCTTTTCCAGAAGACAGAGACTTAGATGGTTCCACTGCAGAATTTGCCACTGGCTCCTTGCTATATTATGGCCAAGTCCATGGGAACCTATGCAGAAACCTTGCTCCAGCTGAGCCGTGATTTCTGACAGCTGGGAAATGCACCAAAATGATGCAGGTTCAGGAGACCTCACAAAACCAAGTGGTGGCCACAAAAGTGGCAGATGGACTTCCAGACAGATAAATTTCAGATGATATATCTGGGAGAAAAGGAAATAAACCATGTCTATATGAGGCTGAATTCAGAACATGGAAAGAGATTTTGGAGTCGTTGGTGACAGTTCTCGGAAATCATCAGGATGTTGTGCAGCAGCAGCCACGACAGCACCATTTTGCAGGTATATAAAAGCTGATCATGCTCATGCTTTGAGTACTGTGGATGTCACAGTCTCTGCAACTCAAGAAAGAAGTAGTGGAGGCAGAGAAGAGGAAAAAAGCAGCTAAAATGGCCAAGGGGAAGAAGTTGTTTATATGAGACTGAAAAGAATGTCTCCAGTTTGGAGAGGAGGTGGCTGAGACAGGCAAAATTAATGAAGAGGAAGAATAAAGTAAATAAAGAGCTGCAGAGCTAAATCAAAGTAACTACACAGCAATGGGCAACTGGAACTGGCTGCCCCAGGCACTCACTGGCACTGAACATTAGCAGGATGACAAAGGGATCCAACAAATTCCTGCAGAGCAGGTGTTTCTTTGGATGCCTGGAGGACCAGGTAGAGATGTGCCCTCTGACACCCTAAATATAGCAACTGGGAGTGTCATGGATACAGGGGGAAAAGACTGGAGGATGTGACCATTTTCTGTGTTCTTCCTAAACAGCAGCTCCTACTGTCCTGACAGATAGAGAGCATTGGGCTCTTTGTGCATCCAGTAGGACATTTCCTACAATTTCTTACACTATTGCCCATATTTTGAAATGGGACATTCAGAACAACATAGACACCAAACATTTAAAATCATCAAATGACTGTCTACATTTTTCAGTTCTTCAAATAAGTAATGGTACCAGAAGGAAACTGTTTCACTTAATGATTTGTTTATTCTTTCATCAGTCATGTACATCTGGCCAGTATTGTGACAGCTTTCAGTTCTATATTGCTGTTTCCTTCTTATTCCTGATTGATTTATTCATCTTTGCCAGTATATAAAGAATAGATTTGCAAAGCTGCTCATTTTTTCCAGTTTGTCAGGTGTCAGTCCAGCACTAACAGTCTGATTCAAAGCACAGTGCAGTCATTGACATTTGACCCCCATTAATACTGCTTAGTAGAGAAGCTGAAAATTGGATTTGCTGCTCTCAGCTTCTCTGTTCCAGCCTAGAAACACCATTAAGAGAGACACTTTACTTTCAGACTCCTAATCTTCTTCAGGATGATTTTTTTTGTTGGAACAAAAACTCACAGTCTTACCAGCAAAGGGTGCCTCTGACTACACGTGGGGTCCAGTGCTCAGGGTGCAAAGTCAGGGTCTATGAACAGCTTTTAGGTAAACAGCTGCCTCCTTATCATCCACCAAACCACACCAGGAAACAGATCCTTCCATGGGGTACAACAGTGCTGGTGAGCTGCTGCCAAGTCACATTTCCCACTGCCTCTGGACTGACATGGTCTGCTGTGAAAACAGGAAATTATCCCACAGTTGGGCAGTGGGACTCCTAGCTCCTAGCTCAGAGCCCCACCACCAATTATATACCCATTTAAAGTACTATCTGACTCTGATGTTTTCTCATTTTTAATTTCTTTTTATTACTGTGTGCATTCTCTGCAGTACCTTATCTAGCAGCATTGCTCAGTCTGAAACAGCAGCAGGGTTCTTGGGCTGTATGTGAAAACCATGAGCAGCTATTTTGGTGGGCATGAATAAACAAAAACATTTTAGATTGTATCTTTGTATTGAGAGTCATCAAGGCTTGAATCAAAGATCTCTTCCCCCAACACTCTAATCCTGATTTTTGATGCATGATAGAATAGAATCATAGAATGGCCTGGATTGGAAGGGACCTTAAAGATCATCTCATTCTAACCCCTCTACCATGGGCAGGGACACCTTCCACTAGACCAGGTTGCTGAAAGACCCATCCAACACTTCCAGGGATGGGGCAGCCACTCCGAACCCTACTCTCTGTCAGTTTGAAGCCATCCCCCTTGTCCTGTCATTCCCTTGTAAATAGTCTCTCTCCACCTTTTTTTCCAGGCTCCCTTCAGGTACCGGGAAGCCACAATTAGGTCACCCTGGAGCCTTGTTTTTTCCAGGACGAACAAACACAATTCTCTCAGCCTTTCCTCATAGAAGAGATGCTTGTTCCCTCTCATCAGCTTGGTGAGCCACAATAGTCCTTCTTCTCACAACTTCGTCAGAGTTGCTCTCAGCCCATTGACCCTTCGATGTGGGTTTCTCTAAACACAAAAGCCTGTCTATTTTTCCAGGGATTTGTCTGGATTTTAACAGGTTTTCTAAACAGTCAAAAGTTTTCCCTCCAGGTGTGTGCATCTCAATTAAACCATTGTTTTTTCAGTCTCAGAGGAGCTAAAAACCTGAAGCTCCTGAGGCTTTGCGCCTTAGAGAACTGCTGTCGGTTCTGCATTAGTTCCCTCTAAAAAAAAAACCAAAACAAAACAAAAGCAAGACCAAAGCCCCAGTACACCTATCAGAAATGCATGTATTCGTTGTGTAGCCATAAACCCAATTTGAGAGCTTTCTCCAACCACTTTAGCCATTATCCCAGCCTTTCCTACCTTGAGCTGTCCTAGTGGTAGCAGAACAATGTGACAGAGCTTTGATTTTTTCTTTGTGGACTACCTAATAGTAAGTCACTGAATTTGTGTTACAAGGCACTATATTTGTCATACATTTGTTGCTGTACTGTCACAGACAGTGACCAGCAACTCCTTTAGACATGCTGGCTTTCAGACAGCAGAGATCTGGCACCTGAAAGAAAAAACATCCTGAGGTAAGTCCTGGTTACAGGTGAGGACAGTATGAACTCTGACACATAACCAAACAGTTCTGACTCCATCCATGTGTGGTCTTGAATTCATTAGGGTATTTGAAGAGTAGCTGAAACAGTTCATTGTTATTTCTGCTTTCCACACATTTCTGTCACATTTGTTCCCATGACAAGAAGTTTTTTTAAAATGTTGTGGCAGATGTAGCCTGTCTGAGATTTGATGGCTCTTGAACAGAAATATATTCATGAATCTGCAGACAGGATTGCACTGAAAAGTTGCCTGAGAAAACTGTCCTCACTCCGTACTGAATTCACATCCAGAATCCTCAGACTGCTGTGAATTAATACTCTATGAATTATGCTGTTTCAAGATAAATCAGAGTTCATCTGCCTGGCAAGGTAAATTAGAGGGCTATAGTGTGCAGATGAGTTCCCATCACACTGGAGAGGAATGACCAGGCAAACAGTGGTAACTGAGCAGCCTCCCAGCTTGGGACAGATCACTGCCAGAGGCTGAGTTGAAGGGTCTACTACAAAGAGCCACTGGCATGAGCTTTGCTGGCCTTTAAATCAATTGTAAATACTAGTACAGAAATAGCCTGGAAGATAACTTGGGCATACAATGAGAGAGAGCTACTTTTTGGGATTCCCGTGTTCACCAGCCAGACTTTCTCACTTTCTTATCCTTGTTCATTCTTTGTTTCTGATACCATAAGATTCTTGGGAAGGAACATGTTCATTATCGAACTGAAAAGCACTTTTTAAGAACACATTCTTTATGTCCATAGTGCAGTTTCCCCTATCCACTGTGCAAAGCCTCTTGTCTATCCTTTCAGTTCCTGGGCAAAATACAGGGGAGAGTGTGGAGCTGGATAATGCAGGAATCCAAACCTCTTGCCATTTGTGAGTCTTGGAAACATTTTGCACCCATTCAGATGGGTGTAAAATCTGGCTAAACCCCACACTGCAAAATAAACAGGGACTATAAAAAAGAAAACCAAGCCAAAACCAAATAGACAGCTAAATCCAGAAAGATGGAAACAGGTTCTTACTCCAGGCTGTATTACCAGGCTACATGCTGCTGTGCACAATGCTCTCTTTGGAAAGGCAGGAGCCAGCAGCAAAATACTCAGTGAACTATCCCTTTCACCATTTTTTTCCCCAATTTTATATTTCTATCATTTTTGTAATGTGCATCTGCACAGCAAGGGCCCTCTCTTTCCAGATGGCATCTTGCCTGCTTCACTCTGGGTTCCATCTGGAAGAATTGCTTTGCATCTGTCTCCAAAACTAGAGCCAGCTCTGTTCCAGTTATCAGTCGGCAACATGAAACAGTGAGGTAGTTCATGCTCTCTTCGTTGAGGATCATTGCTATGATCCCCCAGCTTTCAAAAGGATTAGCCTTAGAGCTAAATGCTCTGTTATCTCCTTTTCTCAACAGAGCTGCTTGGAGCAAACCACTGGCCCAGAACTGCTGATACTCCTTGAACAGAGCTAGATGGAACCAATGGAAGAAAAATATATGATCTGGATCTGTGACGTTAAGAATTGCACTCCTGGTGTTTAACTCCAGATACCTGAAGCTAAATCCTGACAGCATTAAGGTGGAAGCAAGAAAGAGTATTGCAAAGCACCTCTACACCAAAGGACTCCTCTCAGCTAAGCTTGAAATGAGAAGGTTGAATCCAAACTAGTCATCTAATCAGAGGAGAGAGACAGACAATTCATCTGGCTCTTATTCTAGGATGGGGTTGTTGAATAGCTGACAATCCTGCTAAACTAGCTAAGTTTAGCAAGCCTGGCTAAAATCAGAATCTATGAATCCCAGCACAGGATGGATCTTGATCGCAATTCAAAGAAGGCTGAAGTTAAAAACTGATTTTCTAGACCCTAGGGCCCTTCTGTGACAGTGGGGGAATGACAGATGTCATCAAGATGAGTTCACACCAACTATCCGTTTTAGTTGAAGTATTACAATAGTTTTAAATGCAGGTGTTGCACTATCTCTTAACAAGTCACAGAGAAGATAATCTTCCGTGGGACACATGAAAATGGCTGTGTTAACCTTGTCCTTGGAATGCCACAAGGAAAAGTCTCTCTTTGCAGTCATTTGTAGCCATCTTCTTAAAGCTCCCCTCCCACTCTGCTGACATGGATGATGGCATAGATAGACAAAATCTTCTTGCTGACATGTGTGGGCCTACTGTCTGCTAAACACACTGGTTGTGTTCAGCGTAAGGATAAACTTTGACTAATTAAGGATTATAAACTATCAGCCACAGATGGTACCAGTTTTAATGTCTCCTTGCATGAGCCTGCATATGGCTGAGAGAACAGGAGCCAAACACCACCAGCAAACTTCCATTAACAATCATCAAGGACCTAAAGCAGGCCTTTTGAAAAATATGAGATCCCAAGTAATAGCTTCAGCAAATAGAAATATTCTAGGTCAGAAGTAACTCCGGACTAACTCTGTTCCTATGGTTTATGTCATTTGAGAACATAGGAAGTATTTTACAATTAAAAGGCTGACAAACAAAACAGTGAAATTGAAAAGAATTACAAAGTAAGGATCATTTTCTTTCTTCTCTGCAAAAGTTTATCTCACTCAAATAAGATAGGAGGCATTTTTACTAATGCATTCAGTACAGTTGCAACTGCTAGCATTCATATTATGCTGGGCTTTTTCTGTGAGGATTTTGATGTTACCAGCAGAACTTTGCAACAGATTAGCAGACATTATTTCTTTGCTTTCAATTTATTTTTGAAGTTATTTTTGGTATCAGCTTTATTTTTCCTGCAAGATACAGGTTGCCTTTAGCATTTAGGAAAAATGCATGTACTGGGTTAACCCTCAGGAACCAATAAATTAGAAACTGGGATAATTTTGACGTGGCTGAACATGCAGATGAGCAGCAAAAACACTGATTGTTACAAAAATGGCAGGGGAGGAATCCTGCACATTCACCTTACTAAAATATGTAAGGAGGAATTACAGAATATGCATCTGTCCCTAGTCCCGTATTTATATCCACCCACTCATTAACAGAGGGATGGCTCAGTCATATCTTTGTATTGGATTTCTGTCTCTGGTAGATATAAAGCATGGAATTGAGATATTGATAGGACTTATCTCCTCCAGGCAGCTGGAGTGGAATAAAAAAGGAAGGTTTTTCAGTTTTGTGCATGTCTGTACAGAAAACGGCCACATTTGAAATAACAGCATGATTTTATTTAAATGGGACAAATTCAGGATTGATCAGTACTGAGCAGGTGTAAACCCCAAAGTACTCCACAGTCATCACAGCCTCTCAGTACTATCAGGAACTGAGTGTTTGTTCCAGTGCTGCAAGAATCTGGTCCTTCAAAGCTGACAGCTGGGACCAGACTCTACCCAATAAAACCAAGGCTGTTACTCAGCAGCTGAGTTATCCACACCTGTGGGCAGAGTTGACCTTATGAACACACCAGAAAGACTCTGTCCCCACATCCACAAAACCCAGTGTATCCTATGCTACATATCATACAGAAAATATTTGTGTTACTCTTTTCCTCCTTCACCCGACACTGGCATGGTCCAGAGCCTCACCCTAAACCAAAGACAAAGGACACAGCCAAAAACTCAGTCGTTTATTTTTGACAGCCTCTGGTACAATTTGGCAGGAGGCAGGAAAGTAAATGCAGTCCCACAGTGCTGTTTCTGTAGCCCCTAGAGGTACAGAGCTGTGCTCAAGCCCCTTGTACAGTAAATGGGATACAGGACTTACAAGAGTCCTCCATGAAGAAGAGGGAACCTAGCGAGTAGCTGTTGTGGTTGGCTGGATAGTGTGAGGAGACCACTGAAAGAGGTGTGTAGAAAACAATCTCTAAGAATCAAGGTTCTTAATGCCACTCACCCAACTTCTTTTCAATGATTCAATGTGCTGAAAACAAGTCGCCCTTCAGTTGCAGGGAAATTTCTCTCATACCCTATGTTTTTTTCATCCAAAATGAATAAAATATAACATCCCTATTAATAACTGAACAACTTCAGCTTGTCTTCTAAAACCTTTAGAGCATCAGTAATAAAGTAATAGCAGTGGCTGGTGATCAGCCTGCTCCACCCATTCCTTCTAAATACTGGAGCAATGCTTTCGGTGCAGGGTTTTAAAGCTGGATTTGCCAATAGAGATTGTTTCCTATCACGTGCCATGGTTAGGATAGTGCAGCTTTGCATTTTCCTCTGTAGCCCCAGTCCTGAAGCCCAGCAGTCAGAGAGATGCTGCATTCGCTGTTCTGCCCGTGCAGAAATGGTTGTGACAGTGGTCACTGCAGCAGTTCAGCAATCAGACATAACCAGACATGAAGGAACGCTTGAAGCATGTCACAGCTTATTTTTAACTCACCACCCTGCCCTACTTATCCATTATTTTTGATGCAAAGTAATTTTAATTCCATGTGAATAAATCAACAAAGCAAAATGTGTTCCCAGTTCAGCACCAGGCATAAGACCAGCAGCCTCAGCCTCTGCAGAGAGGGATGCTCCAAGCACATGGAGGAGGGGCCTTCCAAAGCCCCCAGGCATAGACTGCCTGGGTCAACAGAGCACATGCACTGAAGGCAAGAAATGGGGCTGGAAACAAAGAACCCACTTAGTCTTTTTGGAGGGATATAAAGAAGTTGAAGAGTCTACAGGTAGCGGTAAAGGATGGGTCACATTTCTGTTGATGCAGAAATCAGTACAATGATTGTATCGAAAAACACAACATCACAAGAATATGTCTGGGGCCAAAATGGCAAGGAAATAAATGCCTGGGAACAAGGAGTCATAGAACCCAGGGAGTAACATATAAAATGGGGGGAATTCTGGAAATGCAAACACCCAGCACAGCCTTCCTTAAGCAGAGACAACCAAAAGCAGAACTATTAAAAATATGGCAACATTCAGATTACATTCCAGAAGGGAGTATTCCAGTCTCAGTACGCTCCTTATCACAATGTTATTTGCTTAATGGGAGATTGGTGATTCCCTGCAGCAGAATTTCCCCTTGCTTTATCTCTGAGAGAAACACGCAGATGTTTGGAAACAGATGTTCGGTTGTCCCAGGGTTCAAATCCTCGCTGCAGGGAAGCTTCAGGGCACCTCTGCTCTTCTACTTCTTGACTGGGGTTTCTCCATCCACATTGTAGCTTGTCTATTATGATCAGATATCTGTTACCTTGATGCACTGCATGGCACTTGGTGTCAGTGACTGCTGAGGTAGAGGAAGCTGGTGTTTCCATTACAGAAACAAAACCCATTAAACCCCCCCAAAATCATTAAATTATAATTTAAACAGGCTTTTATTTAACTTGACTAAAATTGCCTTTTCTTTCTTATATTGGAATGGGGTTTTTTCAATAGTTAGTTGTTCACTTCATAGTGTCAGAGACCCCCAGACCCTGTGACATGCCGAAATCTTCACTACTAAAATCACATACAGGTTTTCTGGTTCCAAAATAGCCAAATCCAAAATCATTAGTTTATAAATAGGATCTTGCATTATGAGGGCAGAACTAGAATATATTTCTGCAACTATAAGTCTTCATCCTGTTCTTTTTATTTAATTAATATATATGTTTAAAAAATTCTGAAACTATTTAAATACTTATTCACAGAGAGACAATTCACTAGATGAGTGAACAGTGATTCTGGAGGTGTTTTTAACACAGAGGAGTCTGACCATATGTGTGCTTTTTTAATTGATCTCTGCTCTGTTCTCACTTTGATTATTTAGGCATAAAAACCTTCCTGGATTTTCCTTTCCCTGTTTTAAATTTTCACTGCATGAATTACACTTACTGTGCTTTCACCAGCTCGTTGAATCCATCCATATTTATACATATACTGATAAATGAGTTCAGTTCATTCATCCCATATATCTTCTCTGACCTCTCGGGTCTTTAATTAAAGGATTTCCTTCCAGCCTGCATGTACAATGCAAATAAATATTTTTATGCCCGAGTCTACGGAGTCATTCCTTTCTCATTAAAATGGCAAAGCTATTGGCTCAGGCAGGCACTGAAAAAGCTTAAGGAACTGGAAAATACCTACTACAAGGGAGCAAAGGAAGGAACATTAGCAGAACATCAAAGCTACTCAGTCATTAAATAGTTGTTAACTGCTCACAAGCGAAAGGTCCTCTGAGGTCAGGAACGCTGCTACATCCCCCACAGTTTGCCTCAACAACCCACTGAAATTCAAGCTGTCAACAGAAAAATATCGATTAAACGTTTCCAGTATTAGCTGAGAGTGTTCATGCACAGCCAGTGAGCGACTGTTGGACACCAGCCAGTGCTGAATCTCCCTGGACCAACCAGTGGGAATCTGAACCCCTTTTGCCCCACCTGGTGACCAGTCCCTCCACCATCAGGAATCTGGGTCCTCCCTCGGAGCCACATGAGCCTTCAGTCCAGTCCAAACTGTGCCTTCAGTCCCTGCTCCTTGTGTCCTTGCTTTGTGGTGATGCACCCTCTCTGTCACAGCAACATGAAGAAGAACAGAAAGATACAGGAAGATGATTAATATCCTGAAATCCAGCCCTCATCCACAGTTTCAGCCCTGATAGGGATGTAACAACCACAGGATTTAACTGCCACTCATCAGGCTGAGGGGGTTGATTTATTTCATGTCACTACAACCACAAAAGGCCACCAAGGATGCAATGAAAGAGGAAAGAAAACTATGACTGTCATGATCCCAGCCTAACTAGGATTGCTTCAAAGGAGTATTTTAGTGTCCCCACACAATTAGTGCACAGAGCAATTCAAGGGCACCATGTTGTCACTTGGGAAAGCTTTGTTCTCTCCAGTATAAACTCAATATGAACTTCAATATTTATAGAAAGAGAGTGGTCTGTAAGGCAGGTTACTGGTGTGTGAAAATCTGCTACCTAATGCAAGTCTACTTTAAACTCAATATGGATGGAAATTGAGGGAGGGATTGACTAAAAATGTGTATATATATTTGCTAGCTTCCTTAAATTCAATCTTTTTAATACATGTGAAAAGTTCAAAATTGAGCTGACTTTACAGAAGGTTTAGTGAAAAAATAGCTAATACATCAGCTTTCAAATCAAACAAATATTTGAATTATCTTCCCTTTTTTAGAAAATATATGTCTTATACTGAAAATACAACAGTTTTCATAAGTGTAAAATACATACTAAACTTAGGAAAGGGAGAACAAAATGAAAGGTAGAAATAATGCCAAACAAAAAAATTCAGTTTGCTGGCTCCTAAAATGTTTATTCAAATTATCCACATGGATAATTCATTTCATTCTCTCACTAATCATCCTCAAGAGACAGACTTACTAATGACAAGCTCTGAGTTTAATCCCATACACTGTAATCCACTCCTTCCTAGGTTTCTTGTTCTTGATTTATAACCCACCAGAACAAAACCCACTGCAGAAAAACTGCAGAATAAATCAACCAAGATCAAGTTATTGTTAAAAAACACCCCACAATCTCATACCACAGAAGCAGAAACTTTAAAATTAATTATCTTGGATTCATAACTGCTTTGCTACATTTAGAGTTGTCATGATTTAATATCTTGGTGAAGACGCACATCTTTAGACAGACAAAGAAGCTGAAAAGACCACCAATTTCACAGATTATTTCTTTTTATCTTGTATTCAAACTCATTTGCTCCATTCCCAACCTACACCCAAGAAAAAGAAACAATCCCAAGCTGCCCATCTTCTTCATTCCTACCTGCTTCAGGATTTTTAATACAACCACCACAGGAAGCCAGAGCACCGGGGACACAAACTTTGCTTCAAGTCCAAGATCCCTCCAAGGCAAACCTTGCTAAAAGTCCTCCAAACCTAAAGTTTACTCAGTCCCCCAGAGCAGCCACCAGTGGGACTGAAGTACCCCAGCAGCATCACTACGCTTAAACCCAAAGGTTTTCCTCGTGTCCTTGCTACCAACATTGCTTTTTCACAAGTCCCACACCCATAGCACCATCTTTCTGCAGTGTCTTTGCCTCTTAACTTCAAGGCTAATTCAAAATATCAGTGTTTTGGACCATTCTGTCTCCAGATGAGCCCCAGCTTAACTAAGCATCTGAAATAGAAGAGGTGTCAGGATTCAAACACATTGTACTCTGAAATTATTTCTCTTCATCGAGTAAATCAGGTGAAGTTGGTTGATACCCTCAAATCACAAAACAAATAATTTCTTTGTAGTGAATCTGTCACTAATTTTGAAATCTCCCATTGAACTAGACCTGTCTTATGAAATAAAAATATAAAAATCAGTCATAAATATCATTAATTGATACAATCTCAAAACATCTAGACAGAAACATTTCTAGTGATTCTCTAAGAAAGAATAAAAAGAATCTATACTACAAAAAAATGGTTCGACCTACTCTATGAATAAACAACCCAGGTTTCTGTGGGTGCTCAGAATGTACAAACTCAACAACTGGTTGGATTATATTTTAAACAGTTCTGATAAAACATGATTAAAGGGCTGTTTTCAAATAAATTCTTAAATGGGAATATGTGCTTTCTATGAAAATGCTCATTTAGTAAGAACAGGAAAAAAGCAAGAAATTTTTCAGCTGGGAAAAACAAAAATAAAAAACAGAACCACAAAACAAACAAAAAATCCAAACAATACCAAAAACCACAAACAAACCAGAACTGTAGTGAGCAACTCATAAATGTTCACTTCTCAGCCACGAAAATCAGGGATGTGCATGGTTTCCAGAAGGCGGATGAGCTTTTCCTGAAGATCAGAAGTGCTGTATTCATAATTACTGATAAACTGACTGATTAATTAAGTAGGAGAGAGACATATGAATTCATCTAGTGCCTGATCCAATTCTCATTTAGGACTCCCATTAGTAACATTAATGTGAATTGCAGTAGGTATCTCATCCATTTCACTCTCTCCACCCATTATGCTTCAGGGAGAGCTGATTGAATGCTGCAAAGAGAGTGAGTGCATCTTGGCAAATATTAATTTGCACTTTGAAATGAATTTACTCTGACTGTTCTAGTTTGCCAGCTGGAATACTCATCAGAACAGGGAATTTTAAGCAGAGATTGGACATCATTCAACAAAAGTAAAATTAGGATGGTATGATATTCCCCAGGAAAGCTTTTCTGCATATTTCTGAATCCATTCAAATAAGAAAAATACACTATGTGACTGTAATGTGCAAAAAAAATAGTACTGTTTTACCACCTGATATAATATGTTGGTTAAGGATCATTACAGTGTGTCACACACCAAACACTGATTCCAGAAATCATTGAATTAATGTAGGTAAACACCAAAACCCCACAGATTTGGGGCAATCTTCTGGCTCTCTAATTGCCAGAAAAAGACAACGTTCACTGAAACACCTTTAAATTTCAAAGCCCCCTTATATAATTTGAAAATCCCGGGGAGCCCCCCAGTATTGAGCACAAGGTCCAAAACAAGCTGCACTTCATCTGTCATGGTGGAGAAAGGTGGAGAAATCTCTCTGAATGGATTCACCAGCCCCACTTTCCCACTGTAAAAGACCCAAAGCTGACCTGTCATGTCACAATTCCCACATCCTCTCGGTGAACCCAGGCTCACTGAAAAACCAGGGATACATTTCTAAGCGAAAATTCCTTCTGTTTTCAATGCTTGGAGAACAGGAGGGAACATCCCAAAACATAACAACATATCAGCTGACACATGTCAACCAAAACATCCGTGGGACTTTCCCCATGACAGGAAAATCCACGTCAGCCTGCACAGTCCTGATTAGCTCACTGTTCCATGATCACAAGGTTATTCACATCCCATAATTGATCACAAGGGTAAGTCCACTCTGCATCTTTTTTTCAGTCTTCTGAGCATATGTAAGTAGTTTCACCTTCTTGATGTTATTCAACAATGAAGCAGATCCTCAGTTGACTGGAAGCAACATGAATCATATTTCAGTATTTCTCTAAACAAGGACCAAAAATCAAGTATAATTTGAGGCACTGTATTCGTAACGCAGTTTCCCAGTGGACCAAGCAAAGTGTGTGTGTGCACTGCAGGGTGTCTTTAAGGATAAAACAAAATATTTCAGAGGTGATAAAAAAATGGATTTTCATCTTCCTTTTTTGGAAACCGGAGAGGGACCTCTGCTAAGTCTGGCAAGTCTCTGCTGCTCTGCCTGCAGGTACTCATTGCCTGGATCTGCCTTGATCTACAGAGGCTTTTAACTCTCCAGTGCAATTTTTTTTTTTAACCAGGAACATGTGAATCAAGTGCTAAACACTGCTGAGGTCTCTTGCATCTCCATCTTGTCCCTGCAGGAGCAGCGGTTTTTCTGCAGCAATGTCAGCTGAGGTCAGACACAGAGAGAACTTTACAGGATCTGAGCTGTGACATGGACACATGAAAAAGGGACATCAATTCATTTTCATCTTCATGTTCTACAGTGCCCAGTTCCTGTTCTCTTAAAACACTATGAAATAAACATTTTAAAATAATATTTCCACAAATTTTCCAGTCAAAACCCACTTGTGTTGCAGAGAATCACTGAATGGTTTGAGTTGGAAGGGACCTTAAGGATCACCTTGTTCCAACATTCTGCCATGGGCAGGGACACCTTCCATTATCCCAGGTTGCTCCAAGTGACGCCCAACCTGGCCTTGAACACTTCCAAGAATGGGGCAGCCACAGCTTCTCTGGGCAACCTGTGCTAGGGCCTCACCACCCTCACAGTAACCACTGTGGTATAACCCAGTGTGCTGAGGACCAGGACCAGTAATTAGCTGATTAGTTGGCAAACACAGGGAAATGGTAGAGCTGGTTGTTACAAGGGCAATAACAAACACAGCTCACGAACTGACACACGAATCATGGGCAGATCATGAAGAAAAAGAGAACATAAAACCCAATTCGTGGTATTTAAAGACTCAGAACACTGCACATTTAAATGCTTTTTATGCAGAGAAGCTGGCAAATAGCTCAATGTTTCTTTTAAAATCTTCTATTTTCTGCTTCTCAAATTTTGGACACCTCCAGACTCAGGAGAGCAGAGATGGAATTTACATGAAAATTAAAAAGCTTTTTACATGTTCAATCTGTGTCACTTTCTAAACGTTACCTTCATGAGCGTGGAGGATGTTAGATTGACAGCTCTGGATATTGGCATCTCTATTTATAGCCAAAGAACAGGGAAACCAAGGGCAGGAGCAGGGCAGGCAGCTGCCCAGATACCCTCATATTTCTTCTCTTTGCTGCCTCCTCTCCTCATCATCATCTCTGTCTTGTCTGGAGTCCCTCAGGGAGCAGCAGACATTGGACCTCCTGCTGTCCATGCAGAGATGACCATGGAAAAGGTGATGCCCATTGCCAGCTGCTGTTCAAACTGGGGCAGACGCTGTCACCCTGTGTGTTTGGGTGCTCACAGCCCAAAGGGTGATCATGGAGCACCTCTCCTATAAAGATAGGCTGGGAGAATTGGGATTGTTCAGCCTGGAGAAGAGAAGGATTTGGGGTGACCTAATTGTGACCTTCCAATTGCTACCTGAAGGGAGCCAAAGAAAGATGGAGAGAAACTATTTACAAGCTCCTGGAGTGACAGGACAAGGGGGAATGGCTTCAGACTGAAAGAGGTTTAGATGACATATTACGAAGAAATTCTTCCCTGTGAGGGTGGTGAGGCCCTGGCACAGGTTACCCAGAGAAGCTATGGATGCTCCATCCCTGGAAGTGTTCAAGGCCAGGTTGGAAGGGGCTTGGAGCAACCTGGGATAGTGAAGGTGTCCCTGCTCATGACAGGGGGTGGAAACAAGATGATCCTTAAGGTCCCTTTCAGCCCAAGCCATTCTATGATTCTATAATATGAAGAGGCCAAGAAATGTAAGAGAGAAGCTCAGGATTATTTTTCCAGGATAAGTCCTCTCAAAATAGTCTGGGTTGGGCTGTTTCCAGGCTAGAGCAGAAAGGTATAGAAATAAGGCCACTCCAATTTACTTCACAGCACTGGAGTAGTAGCAAAAGTATCATGGTAGGATTAGTAATAATAAAGCAATTAGTGGGGGCAGGAGTGGTGCTTGTCACAGAGCAAAAGGCTTGTCACAAATTCACCTGAAACCAGAGATCAAGAGGAAATGATCAGGTAAGCAGAGTAAAATTTCTCAAGCCTGACCCAGCACAGCCTCCATAAACCAGTGATTTCATCTCTACAGCCACATTTCTGGGGACAAAACTTTGCATGATTTCAGGACTGCAAGCAGTTGATTTGATTGTCAGCTGTGTTTGAATATCTTAACATCTCATTCTGGAGAGGCTTTTGCTTTATTTTTAAGCTCTTTTTAAATTCGGAGAGCAGACAATAACATGTCAATTTAAAACCAAACTGTCCTTTCCTTTTATTTACAAATTGAATCATAGAATGGTTTGAGTTGGAAGGAACTTTGTGGATCATCCAGTTCCAATCCTCTGCCACAGGCAGGGACACCTTCCACTAGACCAGGTTATTCCAATCCCTGTCCAACCTGAACACTTCCAGGGATGGGGCAGCCAAAACTTCTCTGGGCAACCTCTGTCAGGTGTCTCGTAGAGAAGAATTTCTTCCTAATGTAGAGTAGTACAGAATTAAGACAACTCCTAGTATAGAATTAAGACAGTCACTACCATAGATAAATGGCTACTAAGGCAATTGAAGGAAGGTAATAAACCATAAAGGCCTGGGGCAGTGACTGACATAAATTGGTTAAAGATCAGGCAATGGTCATTAGATCAGGAACTGGTCATGCAAGAGAGCTGAAGCATTTGGAAAAGGAGTTAATGACAATGTTAATATAAATGCTAAAACTGGAAACTGTTCACAAGAGCTGAAATTTGATACAGGTATTTTTAACCACAGTTTGAATTAGTTTACAAGGAAATGGATTGAAAATATAAAAAGAGAGAAAACAATAAAGCTACTAAAAGAACACAATGAGTTACAAACAAAACAGAGCAGCTATTTACTGAAAAATGTTGTTTTTTCAATTCAATTAATTAACTATTCAATGTAGTAAATGTATAAAAGGAAATACTAAGTGATACAGTGAATCTGAGGTTTCTTCAAAGAAAGTTCATCAAAAAGTGTTATTAATAAAACAAAGTATTCCTAGATGCAAGATGACAGCATTGTCTTTGTTGAAAACTGGTGAAGAATCCAATTCTTCACCACAGAATTGAATAGAAATTACCTCAGCAAACCTGGAATCAGACCCAAAGGAAGGTGGAAAACCAAGCCTGGCAAATTCATATCTCCTGCAAAACCGTAATTTTAGCTGAAGCACCTTGAAAACCTGCAGGGTAAATTTAAAGTTAGAAAAGTGAGTCGACATCAGTCTTATAAACCTCCAAATGTCATTAGAGATCAGCCACAGCACCCTGTGACATCCATGCCTTTATCCAAAGAGTTGGTCAGACCCTTTCATGCCTCAGCAGGCTCTGCCTTTACTCGCAACCAGGAACACTGTACTCACCTTTAAAAATGTGCTTTCCACAGTGCTTTATCCTGATTCAACATCAGTGGGAGAGCTCTTGCGGCTTCTTCCGGATTTATTTTCAGGTCTTCACAGAATAACCTGTTTAAGAGAGGAAAAAAAAGCAAACAGTGCCATGTGGAAAACTTCCCATTCAGCCATTCCAGCACATCCTATTGCACAAGCCTGTAGAGGGACAGGAGCAGGAGAGGGAAGGGGAACACTCCCAACAAGCCCAGTGCCAATCAGACCCCATGTTGGAGTGGGGGGAACTTCTCCCAGACCTACAGCACAGGTGCTGCCTCAGTACAAGCCTTTCTCCCAGGGCAGGTGGCTTCCTAAGCAAGCAGGATAAATAAAAGGTGATTTGTCAGACTGTGCTCTCCCTCCAAGGATTTGAAAGGAAGGCTTTTAAAGTTGTGCTGAAGGCAGCAGCGACTCTAACACTTGGTGAGTAAGAAGTGTAACATTACCGTGAAAACTGAAGCCAAAGAGGGGAACAGGAAGGAGAAAGCTTATGAGTCAGAACAGTGATTGTGGGGGCGTATCAATATTTATAGCAAAAATCCCCAAGCTCCAACTGACTCTATCAAGTGGCACAAAATAGATTTTTCTAATTTTTTTTTTTAACACTAATCAGGAAATCTGTTTGACAACAATAAGGACCTGTTGATTCAAACCTTGCGGTCTGCACAGCTACATCAAGCTCTGAAGATTATTTTGTGATACCTCTGTGCTATTGACTGTATATTTTAAAACAGAAATGTTTTCCATTAGCTTTTTAAAGGTCAAATCACTTGCCTTCTTATAGTCTACAATGATTGCTTGTACTGGATCTTACTTATTTATTATCCTGCAATTAAGGCAAAAGAAATAATTACATTATCCATGTATCATTTGTTTTCCAGATCCCAAATGTTCTTTCAGTTTCAGAGTTGAAACATTCTGAGTTTGCTGAATCTGTTGCTAAGCAATTGAAGCCATCAAAGTTTAAATCTTGAATTATTATCCTTTATTGTCTGGAAATAGGATGCAAGTGAATGGATCAAAATGTGATCAGATGTTCTGGTTCCAACTCCCAAGGGCTTCTCCCAGTCAAAGTTCATCATTTTCCCTGTGGCACAGGTGGAAGCTTATTTTGAAAAGAGCTGAATTTTCTTCATGTTGAGGTATCCCTTTTCAAATAGCATTTGCCAAAGAGTCTTTTGAGGTCACAGAAGCAACTTTGATTTATGAAATGTATAAATATATCATGGAGCACGTTTAATGCTTTTAACACAGCACTCAGCTACAAGGAGGTGTTTCAAAGAGTGGAGAAAACAGGACTTAATGGAACAGACATTCTCATGTCCAACCATTATCTTGTCCCACAAATGAATGTTTTTTTTGCTTACAACAGCTAATGATACCCTACGCTCTGGTTGCATTTGGAGTTGTGCTTTGTTTCCTAAATACTTCCTAAATAATTCTGTTTGTTACCCACAGACATTTAATCACCCCTGGCTTAACTTTCAAAGCATGTTATCATCACTTGTTGGCTTAATCACTTGGTTCACATGGGGTTTTCTGCAGGAAATTGTCCTCAGGCAGTCTGATAAGTTTGGGTAGCCACTGATGGAATCCAGTTTGGGAATTATTGATTGCTGATATTTTCATACTGTGCAGATTTTTATTTCAGGCTCGTAGGGATGTGGAGTTCTGTTGTCTCTCATGTGCTCTGAGAAGATATATACCAAAAAGAATATTATTGGAAAAAAAAAGCAACATTAACACACTCCATATCATGTTTCTGGATTGAACTAGCTACTTAGTGGCTTTTCAAACACAGCTCTTGATTGTAGAAATACTTCTGGAAAAATAAAATCAGAGTGGATTTTTGTTTCCTTTTAATGCTTCCAACAATTTCAAATTTTATGTCACATATAAAAAATGCACAGTGTGAGATACACAGTTCTTCATTCCTGCCCAGTCTTGCAATGTTATACAGGAATTGTTCAGTGGAAGATATTGGTACAGGCATAGAAAATAGCCTGGAAAAGCTTCATGGCACACTTTGGGGTTTTAAAATAGGATAAACCTACATTTACAGATACCATGGGACAACTGCAGGAAGCTGATCTTTCTGGTTTTAAGTGAAACCATTTTGGAAAATGGCTGAGAATTTGGCCTTGCATGCATTCACATAGCTCAAGGTTTTGTGGATATATGAGACCAAAAGAACCTTAGACACTGTCTCATTAATCAGAGATCATTAATGTGTTTCAAGGAAACAGTCTGATGCAAGTGAAACTTCTCTATTAGATACATTTTCCATCCGTTCACCAACAGCAAGGGAACAGCAGAACTCCTCTTCCTATAGAAAATTTTTCTTTTAGCATTAGGACAAATGCTCAATCATTTTGGCATCATCTTCTTCCTCCTTTCTGTCCATTCACTGGTAATGCACGAGGCACCCAAACCCTTTGGAACTGCAAAAGATGAGATTAAACACACATTCAGAAGTCGGTCTCTTCTTGCCCACAGATCAAAGGGATTCATGTTTATTGATGATGTGGAAAACATAAGGAATTGAACAACTGACAAAACATACCATAAACAAAAGCTGTAGGTCATGGACTGTTAAATCAATTGACATTTGAATATTGAACTATGGGAAGCTCTGGAGGCAAAAGCAAACCAACAAACAAAACCACTGAGGACTGCATCTTTTCAACACAGATTTTTCTCCCCATCCAGTACTTCTTAAAGAATGACACATGGCTGAGAGAGCATTTCCTTCCAGCACAAAGCTGGGCACATCAGCATGTAAAGGCCAAGATAAGCATCTTTAGGAGGATTTTTCAGGGAGCTGTTGTTTCTCTTTCCCTTCTGTTGATGCTCTGTAACTCACTGCCAGGTTTTAGTCTTTCTGCCCTCTGAACCACTGACACTCTGATGTGATTCATGGGTGTTAGAACTGGTCCTTGTTGAATGGACTAGAGCCAGTTCAGTCCTAAGACATGAGGAGCAGCTGAGGGAACCGAGGGGACTCAGCCTGGAGAGGAGTGGGGGGACCTGGAGAAACACCAGGGAGGACTTTCTCACTCTCTCCAACACCCCGACAGGAGGGGGGAGCCAGGTGGGGGTCGGGCTCTGCTCCCAGGGAACAAGGGACAGGACAAAGAGTAAGCAGCCTCAAGCTGTGGCAGAGGACGTTCATGTTGGACATCAGGAGAAATTTCTTTACAGAAAGGGTTGTCAAGCATTGGAATGGGCTGCCCATGGAGGTGGTTGAGTCACCATCCCTGGAGGTGTTCAAAAAACCACTGGATGTGGCACTCGGTGCTGTGGTCTGGTTGACAAAGTGGGGATCGGCCACAGGTTGGACGTGATGACCTTGGAGGTCTTTTCCAACCTAAAAGATTCTGCGAAATTCTGCGAATTCTGTGAAATTATGGTAAGTCAACCAAAGGCAGATGCAATTAAATATATTTTTAAAGAAATTGACAGTTCAGCATGGAAGTATTTCTGGGCTGAATCCATCTGATCAGATGGATCGATCGACAGCAGTGGTGCCTGTCAGAATGACAAGGCACCTCTCTAATTACCATCACTGCGTAGGTACAGGCTGCCTACTTACAGCAAGAACATTTCTCAACAGGACCCTTATTTAAAAAAACTATATTAAAAAATTGAGGCTTTTCTGTGGAGGTTTTCTCATACTTTCCTATAATAATAGTATACATAATACTTGTGCTCTGTTGCTTCGTTTTCTTTCCTTTTACTGTTGATAAGGTAGATTTACTAAAATCTGAAATTTAAATATTTATACTGTAGGCTTTTTGATTAGCATATTTTGAAGCTAATCATAATAGGGCTTAGCTCATTTAGTGGATGTGTCAGTAAAATGAATAATGAATCCAGTCACAGGGATGAAAAGCAAAGGATGAAAAAGAAGTAATTTGTACTTTAGAATATGATAATGTCTGTTACATGGGGACAGTCCTACAGAAAGGTAAGTAGGAGACTGCTCCTGCTCCCTTTCCAATTCAAGGAACAATTTTTTAAAGAATGCATTTTTGGAATATGAAATATTTTAATCTAAATTGTGAAACTTCCACTAAACTAGTTTTTAAAGATTCCCTTAGCTTTAATGGGAAAGAATTCAGATTCTTTTAATATATGGTACAAAGCTGATCAAAGAAAGAATTTAAATCCTGGTTTGAAAGTATGAATGGACAGAGATGATGATTTCAAATACCAGCCTTCTGCAAGTCCAAAATAGAACATTAATACAATTGTTCTCTTATCATCTATTCATATATATATATTTATATATACTTAATCCTGAACTTTTGGAGATCTTGTTTGCTTATTCTTTGCAGCCACAAAGGTCAGAAGACTATCAGGAAGCCAAAACTGATATATGTGCACAACTAAAAGTACTGAGCTTTGAAAGAAATGCCTGGCATCACATGATTTGTCACAAAATGATGGGAAGAAGCAAAACAGAAGTCAACTAAACAGGAGAGAAGGATTTGTTTTGTTTCATCTTAGACAACTCTGACACATAACATTTTTTCTCAGGTAGTCAGCCCAGGCAAAAAGCAACTGTAGAGCATCATCTACTCAGTCTCTTGGAGAGCTCGACATTCAATGAGAGGACTGATGTTTGGTAATGTCTCATTTGCCATCAACCAATTCCTGGATCTACATTTTTTCCTGCCCTTGCCCAATTCCATGTGGGAGCATGAAAGGTGAAACTAATGAACTGATTAATTGCCTAACCCGTCAGATGAAGACAATATTGTGCAAGATTTACCACTCAGCATTACAGCAATTCAAAGAAAAAAACTCATTTACATCATCTGAAACCATTCACAAGTATGAGAGGCAAGTTCATGGTTTAGCTAAGAAAGCCAGACACAGAAATTTCAAAGAACTGTATACAAATGGCTCTCACATTGTTCTAATGAAAAGCCCAAGGGCTTTTTTATATGAAAAAACATTCATATGTGTAAAAACATTCAGAAATTCACTTAAATATATTTTTAAAGGAAGGAACCATCCTTAAATGAAACAAAGTCATGAATGCACTGTTAAAGGGTCAAATAGGATGCAATTTTTCAATCCAAACCTAATTTATCTGTTTTTTCTTCCATCCAAATCATATTTGTGATGTAATTAATGAATTAATTTAGCCAGACTGATGAGCAGGCACTGTGACAGCTCCATTCAGAAAGCCAGTCCATTTCTTTTGGTGAGGTCAGAATCAGGAGCAAAATGCAGGCCTGGTCCTGTCAATGTTATGCCTGTACAAGGACAGATTTCTGTATTGGTGTGATGACTTGGTCTTTTCAGGGCTGTGATTTATCCCAAAATCACAGCAGTGAGACCCATGGTTAGCTTTCACTAGATCCATTCCTTGGTATCCACCTTCTAGCAGAATTTGCTTTTTTCCCAGCTGGTTGCCCACAGTTCCTTCCTTCACTTATTTCCCGAGACAAGCAGCTTAGCCCTGTGCTGGACACTAGACACACTGCAGCCCCTCTTCACTTCTTCTCAGCCTTTCAGCTGGGCTTGAGGTCTATTTAGGAACCCTGAACCGATATAAAAATCCTTAAATTCTTCCCGAACGGAATTTGCAGGTGGGAGTGGAGGCAGCATCGCTCTGTCACATTTCATGAAGCTCTTCATTGCAAACCAAAACTACAGCTGATCATCCCAATGGGAAGGAAAACAAATTATCCTGTATTTTCAAACTAGATGCAAGTCATTAATTTCTAAACACTTCTCTCTGAAACAATATTCAGAAGGTAGCTTGGATCTATTTAGGAAACCAGAGGGATAAGATTACAACGTTCTTATGAAGTTGGATGGAATTTGAGCACCTAATTCCCCAAGGCTTCTTTGAAAATAGCATTCAAAGTCATTTACCAAAGAGATGAAGATCTTTTTAAAGCAGTTTCTCTAGTCTACACTAGATATCTTTCTTCTTTCCTTTTGTTGTGGTGGTTGTTATAAATATTCAGTGTTTTTTATGAGCCTCAGCAGACCAAAAATGATCTTCAAAGAACTTGCTTACATGTATTCACATATTTAAAAAACCCTAAGAGTTTCTTTTAAAGAAATATTATCTGAATTTTTGCAAATCTGTAGCTAGTGAAAAGAAATGTTTTACAGTAAATAGTACTTTCACTGAGGAACAAAGGAGCAGAAGGAAGGATGAGGAGATTGGAGAAGTGATGTATGTTCAAGGAATTCGTATTACGGAGCTCTTGAGAAATATTTGTCTATCCCAACACAAAATGTCATTAAACTAAATTTCTTCAAGGTTTTGTTGTGCAAGATAATGAGAACTAAAATTCCACTGAGATAAACGAGAGGCTGTTTGTTCTCTATCCTATTTATTATATGTTGTCAATGAAGGGAAAGGGTAAGAAGAGCTGTTAAAATAACCCTGAAATGTTGTGGTTTGCACTCACACCTCCAAGGTGATCTATCTGATGGACATTTCAGTTAAAGCATTTACAGCCTGCTGAAAGCAGCAGGAAAAGACTTTTCCAATAAAATGGCAGGTGTCAAATGGAGCGATTCCAGGACACAGTTAGGAGACAAAACCAAAGTGTAGCTATAAATTAATAATTAAAAAAATTGTAAGATTGTCCTGTCTGTATCTTTGTGTGTGCTCTTCAGAACTCCTGCTAAACAAAACCTGGGTTATCCTGGTGGACATTCTGCCTATCAACAGCAAAAGCCAACAAGAATTCCCAAGCCAAAGGTAGTCCCCATTACAGGGTTACCAGCAGCAGCAGCCTTTACAGATCCCTTGAGCAACAGCTCAAATGTATTTTATATCCGTCTTTATCTTGTAGGCTGGTTTCTGCAAAGACAAGCATTTCTCTCCTGAAGCACAGCAATCCTAGCACATATTTCCAGCTCAAAGGTATAATTTCCCTTTGGGTTTTCATCCTGTCATTTGCACAACTGTGGTGAAATCTGCACAAGAAGTAACTTCAGCTGTGCACATTTCAAATTTGAAACACAGGAATTAATAGCTCTACTGCAAAACTGTCAGGAGCCCTTAAAATCTTTGGGCTGAAAAATCACTTCTTTTTCTCAATAGGGGAGGTGCTCCTATCAACTTCAAGGCTTCCTCTGGACTTGTCCCAACAATCCTTCTTATGTTGGGAGCACCAGAACTGTATACACTATTGCAGGTGGGGTCTCACAACAGCAGAGTAGAGCAAGACAACCACCTCCCTTCAAGGATCCACCCTCCAGGCCAAGGTCAGGGCAATGCTGGTCTTCCAAATCCTTCTCCTTTAGTTCTGATGACATTAAAAGCAGACTGGGATGCTCAGGATTTTTCCCGGTCCAAAATTTCAAGTTTTTCCAAAGGCTTACAATTTTGCCTCATGCTTGACAGAAAGTGGAACAGGAACATGCCACTTGAGCAATACCCACAAGGTAATCAATCACTGTGGGAGAAGATTGAAAACAATCTGGCTTCCCACAGTAGGTTCAAAGCCACCAGCACCATTTATGGCACGTTTTATGCATCTGTTATTCCATAGTGGGAAGCCATTCAACAGATGGTTTCATTTACACTTATATTGGGTATATAAAGTTGTGAGCTTGTTTGTAACAAGTGATAAACAAGTTTGAGCTATTAAAAAAAAAAAAGTGTATTTATGCCAACCAAATTTTCAATACATGTTTGCTGCTACTGTAATAAGAGGTAAGGTTACAAATACTTGAGGACTCATGCTGGTAGGGACACAGAAGGATCCACCCTCGCTGCTCCTCCAAATCCTTCTGCTTTAGCTCTGATGACAGTAAAAGCAGACTGGGTTGCTCAGAATTTTTCCCAGACTAAACTTTCATGTTTGTCCAGAAGCTGAAAATTTTCAAAGCTCAGAAATTCAGCAGGGTCAGTTAGGACACAAGAGGTGCATCTGCCCTCTGTCAGCTTAAAGCCATTCCCCCAAAAGCACTGATCTACTGAAACAGCCATTAAGCAGGAATTTAAACAGAAAGGGCTTTCAGACAGCAACCATCTGGGTTTAACATCAGTTTAGGATTCAGGCAGTGGCTTAGTGTTTGAAAACCAGTAGGTGGGTCATGAGCAATGAAATGCACAAAGTTGAACAGGTTTTCCAAGCTTCTAGTTATAATCAAAAATGAAAACTTAATATTCTTCTTATTCCTACAAACCCCAAATTCTTTTGAAATTCTTGTTAAAATTCTCATTCTCGACAACTGTGGCTTAAGTGAATATTTTGTGAAATTATTCCCCAGTGCCAGCAGCTTCACACATTCCACTATCCCTTTGATCAAGGTAGCATGACATACAGAGAAGTTTCTGACCCATTGCTCACTGATCAGAGCTCATGCCTTCCATCAACTCACTTCTTCCCAAAATAAAGGATCCGTTTAGAAAATCCATATATAAATTCCAGGAAAGGAGTTCTAACTATGATTTTTAAAAAGTTAGTTTATGTTAACATTTTAAGCAATGATTTGCACATAAAAACTGAAACGACAGAACTGAGCTGAAGCAGTTTCTGAATGCAGATGTTTAAAAAGCAAATGTAAAATAACTCAGAGTGGATTTGTGGTGGTCTTGGGGAAAAAAGTGAAACATTTTTGACAGTGATGGTGTAGCATTTTTCTTATTTTGTTTTCTCTTTTTCTTTTCTTGCCATTACCAAGTTTCACTCAAGGTAAAAATTTCCATTGCTTGAGGGAACAGGCAGATAGGCACTAGTGAAAAAATGGGTAAGATGAGCAGGTCCAGGCATGTGTCATTAAAAGGGACTCCCGGAGTCGTCAAGCCCAGCTGCTGCTCCAGGCACAGGCATCATGCAGCCACTCCCACGACTCAATGGAGCTGCAGAGATGTGCTCATAGCCCTCATGTGAACTTCTCCCACCCAGATTACACCTCAGGAGGAGGCAAGCTCCCCCTGAGCCACAGCATCCCATGTCATTTCCTGAAGTTCATCCATGATCTCTGTGTACCAGCTTGTTCATGAGCTGCCCTTTTTAAATAAATGTTTCCCCTACTCGCTTTCCAGGGTATTTATTCCCTAATGCATCCATAGTCACACACCCCACCTCCCCTCAGCCCTTGTGCTGGGAGTGGAAGAACATCTGACTTTCTCTTCTCTCCTGACCACCCTGGTGGAACATCTCTGTTCATCCCGGATGGCCTCTGCTCATCCCATCATCTGCAACATCCCAGCTGGCCTCCCATCCCTTCACACCATTTACCTGGCACACTTCACTGGGTCAAGAATTCTCTCTTTTGAGCAAACTGTTCTCATGAGCCCCGTGGTTTGTTAGGTGTGAGGTGCTGCTTTTTTTTGCAACACTGCCTGAAACATTCAGTTCTGCTGGAAAAAATGTTGGTGTTCTTCTGTGACATTTCCTGGGCTGCTTGCCTGGAAGGCTCTTCTCAATCTCACACTCTGCCCATGGGGAAGGAAGGAGCTGACAAGCCTTAGGGAGGGAGAGGAGCTGGCACTGGGAGTGGGGCGGGTGGAGGAAGGCTGGGGTGCAAGGGAGGAGGAGGAGAGTCTGCCATTGCCCCCCCCTCCATCAGAGAAGCACCTTCCAGCCTTACCAGGAGAGAAGATCATGAAAATCTTCTAATCCCTCAGCCAGCATGTCACAGGAAAAGAAACAGAAGAAGAAACCTATTTCAGTTTCTTCAAAACAGCCAGAGACGCTCTCAGTGCAGCTGGTGCAGAAGCTGACAGCATTTTTACCTGGAGCAATTTTCCATAAGACTTCTTTTCCTCCACTTCCAACCAAAATTCATCACACTAATGCTCTATTTGCTGCCCTCACTTTTCACAACTCTGTTTCCTCATTTGCCCTTTATATTCTAATCTCATATTGAAACGTCTTCTCTCTTGCCCGCTGGCAAAGCACAGGTTATTTTTACATCTCCCAAAGGTACAAAGCATAGAAAATCACAGTCCAAGGCCTCATTTCTGCTGCCTTGTTGACTTCTCTAACCACAGTTTAAGCAGCTTTAGGGGAACAGCCTCCAGACCCCGCAGCCTGACCAGAGCTGTTACCTGAGTCTATCCTCCTGAATTATTGCTCACAGACCCTCTGTAAGCACCTTCTACCACCTCAGGCAGTTTTTCCATAGCCCTGACAGCACATTTCTGTGCTGCCAGATCACCCAGCCATGTAACATTCTCCAGAAGACACAGGGACGTCCAAACGCTTAGGACAAGGTGTTAAGTTTCCCAAAGCCCCCCCAGAAAATCACATTTTCTCAGTTTTGTAGCTGTGTGCTTTCTCTGCATTTCTTTTTCACAGGGCCAGATTTTAAAAACAGCATTTTCGATGCACATTTTTTTCTTGCCAAGAACATTGTCACCCAGACAAGAGCTGGAGATTTCCTTCTTCCTGGCTATAAACTGACTAGCATGTTTCAGGAACAACACATTTCTAACCTGTGCTTTCTCATAGATTTCTGTGTCCATCTTTTCCAGCCACACGTGCCAAGAGAAAAGTTGCGCTTAGAGGAACTATGAATTTGGAAAACAAGGATTATTATTGTTGTTGTTATTATTATTATTATTCTCCCCACGTTGCCCCAGGATTTGGGGGTTCATTGCTACACTGGCTGCAGACAGAGGGGAGATGGCAGAGTCAAGAAGGGGACAAAGCAGCCAGCCCTGTCAGGGACAGGCAAGCAGGACCAAGGGTGACAGCAGAGCAGCACCCTCAGCTACAGGAGATACAACCCCCCAGTAATTTGGCAAGAACTGACTGAGTCCAGTAGCCACAGACAGGGTCTGCCATAGTCCACAACCCCAGAAAAGTGATGGAACTACTGCCAATCAAGCCATAAGGTCAGAGCCTGTTGTCATCCTCATGGCCACGTCTGGGAGGGGCTGCAGAGCATCGTGGTGATTCCCCTGCCCTGCACCCCATGATGTTGAACCTCACCACGAATCCTCATACCAGAGTGGCTCTCAGGAGCTGCCTTGCCCCAGCCAGCTGGTTCTTCTGCAGCAGAAACACTTCATTCTTGAAACATTTTTGGCTGCACTTTGCCTTAAAAATAAAATGTGCAAAATCAATCTGTGCTGCAATATTGAAATCTGACAGCATCACTCTGCACAGGGCAGGCTGGTTATTAACACAACCACTTACAGCAATTTTCCTACCTCTCCCTGGAAGCATTGATACAAGGTGAGATATAAGAGTATGAGCAAGTTTGTCCCTTAATTCATGTGGGTCACCCAGTAAGCAAGTTTTTGCAAAGAGATTGGTGTACTCAATGTCTTTGCAAATATATCTTCTGTGGAGTTGTAGGTAGGGGGTATGAGATCCCCTCTGTCAGCTCGTGTCAGTCAGCAGATGTAGAGCAAGGGAGTGCTCTTTCTGGGCAAGGAACTCCTTAGCAGACTTCAGTGACACAGTGGTGTAAATCAGAGGTGAATCAGACTTGCAATATAAATTCAGAGAATGACCAGGCGTGGCAGGCTAGTAATAAGAAAGTGGTGATCCATAAATATCTGGGCAGTTCTGTGGAGCCAAGATGCCTTGAGAGTGTGGAGCAGTGGATTGGGCACACCAGAGTCACTGACAGCACTGTCAATCTCACGGCTCAATCCCAGATATGCTACTGGGGACACATCCAAACACTCCTCAGACAGGAATGGCTCATGGGATGACATCTTCCTACTTGATGACTCCACTGTTACCGAACTGCTCTTTCCCTGCAAACAACCCATCCCAGTAAGACTTTTGACATACTAATTCATGCTCCATTTGTTTGTTGACTTGCTCAGAAGAACTCTCTGGGATATGACATCCTGAAAAACTTCACAGGAAGAGCTACAGAACTGCAGGCAAGAGAGTACATGTCATTTATTTAGTGGAAAAAATAAAATATGCATCAAAGCAACTTCATGAAAGTTGTTAGGACACAGCTTAGCTTTAATTTGTATGTGTAAGATCATGGGACTCATTTCTACATTGTCACTTCAGTTACATCATTGCCATCATTGGTATCACTCATTATTGGCAGCTCTGAATATTTGATTACAACCTCACACATACATTCTGCCTACCAACAGGCTCTGATTTCTCTGTATCACCACAGCTTCACAAGATTCTGCTGGATCTGTCACGGATCCTACACCTTTAAAGAGAATTCACGGAGCTTCAGTTTAGGAATGGTAAACTCTGTACTGTTGCTCACTGCTTAAAGCAGTGATAGTCACGTACTTCATCTTAGTGGCAGGCTGTGTTAGGCTTCTTTATATGAGCAATACAGAAAAGCAAAGATCTGGCTCTCATTGCTTAGTAAAGAATCCAGCAATTAAATTTAAACAAATAAAAAAATCCAACAATTAGTATGAAGAATTTCTCCCCTTCTGCTGAATAACTGTGTGAGCAATTACCTGCCTTCTACCTAAAATTCTCCTTCAAAGGTAATAGAAACAGCATATTTTCTCTTTTCTTGCCCCAAGCTGGTTTTCAGTGAATGATGTACACTGTAAAAAGACTGTTATTTTAGCCCAGAAGTGGTTGTGGGGAGCTGGTGGGTAAAAGGATGATTTTTTTCAGACAGTTTCTTAGAAAACTGTGCTGAAAAGACAATAAAAAAGTATATAACGATGCAATTTGTCCTCAAGATGTTCTGAGAAAGAAACACATATTTTGCGTACTGGTTGTTCAGTTAAACAGGAAAAAATTCCACTCAATATATTCAGGGATCACTGCAACCGGATTTGTAAAAAATTAATCAGCCTTGACAGGGCTGTATCTTGTCCAGATTTAATTTAATGGGAGATGCCTGTGCACGGCAGAGGTCAGAGATGCTGCAGAGGTCTCCGAGTTCAGCAGCAGCTATTTGAGCCCCGGAGAGGGAACGATTCTCTGTGATACGTCCATCTGACAACAGGAATTTCCAGGGAAAATGCCATGACAAACTGCCCCCTTTAGCATGCTGAGCACAGCAGTGGAGCTCCCTTGTGGAAAAGGGAAATACAGATGGTTTAGGTCTCCCTTGCAGGGAAGGGAGTTGGGGAGAGTCTGTGTGTGCACAGCAGAGGAAGAGCAGAGCTTTGGGGGTAGAAAAGCAGAGGTCTGACTGATAAAGCTTAATATATTTGGGCAATATAAGCAAAGGGCCTGAACTGGAGAGATGCTGTAATTCAGAAAGAGACTAAAAGAAACTGTCACCAACAAGCCTTCAGATTGCCTCTAAAATAGCCCACATTTTATATTTCGTGTATTAATAACCCAGATATTATCTAAAGTGCTAAACCCCACCTTAATCTTACGCTACTCTGAAACTGCAAGATTTTCTTTCTTTCACTTTTCAGTTCTGGCTCTTTCCCTTTGTTTTTAAATATATACTAAAGTTATGAAGGTTTTACTTTTGCTTGATATTGCTTTGAATTTGTGCTCTGTGCAAATACTCATGTTGACACATAAGCAGGTTAGAAAACGTCCTGTGAAAGAACTGCTTGGAGAATATCACCTTCCAACTGAAAATCTCACAAAACCAGTCTTGCTCTGTATTTTCAGGGCATTCAAAAATGCTCCTATTTCAGATATTTTACATTTTTCTACATGCATTTCACATGCTTTCCATGACATATTTAAAAACCAGTCCTGAGCCTTTCTTCTTTTGGGGGAAGAGCTTCATTTTGTAAGACAAAAGGTTTTATAATTCTCGTTTCTATTTCAGGACAATATTCAGACTAAATAAGAATTCGTGCCTCTATAATCAAATCATTTATCTTTAAATTTTCTGTGGGAGGATATCTTCATCCAGCCTCAGAGCCTGGAATCTCATAAAAATTTCAAAGAGGTAAGGGCAGCATACATAGGAAATTACGTTTTTTACGGTTGCTCTGCTTATGTATGAGGAAAACCATTGATTTCTGAGACCATCCTTAGCCCATCCAGTGGTGTTTAATGTGTCCTTATCAAAGGGGAGGAAGGAGCAGATGTGGAGCAGAAAATGCCTCAGCTCCTACAGCAACAGGTTGTTGGGGTTCACTGACCAAGAGAGAGAGTACCTCTCGCTGTGGGGAGCCTGGGGTGGGACATCAACCTCTCAGCCCAGGGATCACCTAATTCAGAACCTAACTCTCCACCCAGACCCAGCTCACTGGTGTCATTTTGCCTGGTGGCTTTTAACATTTGAAAAGAATAGCAGGAGTTATGCAACATAGCATATCTTAAGCACTTGAAAAGAGAGAAAGGGAGAAGGGAAAAAAAAAAAGGAAGGAAAAGGAAAACTTTAAAAGGCCTTTAACATCGGGGGGGTGGAATCTTGAAAGGGTTAGGCTTGAAGCATTTGCTTCATGTGTTAACAAGTGATCTCAGTGGTTACACATTGGCATGGCTACAGTTCTGTTTGGACCTAACGCCTCTGGAGAATATTTCTTTTCCCAAAGTACCCTCCTCTGTTACAGTCTTTCCTAAAGAATGGATCTAACAGTTCCTGCACTCATATCACCCATCCACCTGTAGCACCAGGCAGGGTGTCAGGCCTGGGGTCAAAGGAGCAGTTTTTCCCCATTGCTGAGGTGCTGCCACAGGTGCAACTCCAGTGCCAAGCGCTCCTCTGTCCCTCACTGGTCTCCCATGGCGCATTTCCAGTGCCAAAGCTGAGAGACCCACAAAGTAAGTCAGCTCTAAAGTCAACAGCAAAACATCCAAAGCAGAACAAACATAGATCAAGTAATAAGACAACACAAGAATGTTCTTCTTTTTATTTACACAATAGGGTAAGTGGCACTGTTGGAGGGCCAGAGCAACACAAGTTACATCTGGATGAGGATTTTATCCCAGCCCTTCTAATGAGGGCATAGCAGAGGTTGGAGCAACCAGAACTCTGCCCTCAGACATCTATGTGCAGCTTCCCTTGTTGAGCAGCCCTGGGCTGAGCTCACCAGGCACTCTGCACGGCCGCCCAGCTCACACACTGGCTGCTCTTCTCCTGCTGCAAATTTTCCAGTTCCTCTCTTGAACAGGCATCATCAAATGTCTCTTTGCCTGAGTCATTCCTGCCTGGAGAGGATGGCTGAAAATCTGAGCTCACTTTCTATCTCTCAGGCTTGTGGTTGAGTTCCTGTGACTCACCCATCATTGTCTTGGACTTCTTGGGTTCAGGCTATTTTCTAAATTTTCTCCATAAGACTGCAAAGATACACTGTCCATGACTGTTTTTTGAAAATTTAGTTACATTTTTGTAACTTCCTGCTGAATTCCTTCACTGTATGTTGCTATTTCCTGCATTTCAAGCAAACACTCTGAGCTCTGTCATATATCTACACATACAAAGGAAACCTCTCCTCTATTATTAGCATCATAGAATGGTTTGGATTCGAAGGGACATCAAAGATCATTTCATTCCAACCCTCTGCTGTGGGCAGGGACAATTTGCACTAAACCAGCTTGCTCCAAGCCTCACCCAACCTGGCCTTGGACACTTCCAGGGATGGGGCAGCCACAGCTCTGGGCAACCTGTGCCAGGGCCTCACCACCCTCACAGTAAAGGTTCTTTTCTGTTTATCTAACCTAAACTTCCTCTCTTTCAAGTTCAACCCATTATTCCCTGTTCTATCACTACAGCTCCTGATGATGACTCGCTCTCTGGCTTCCTTTGTTCTCTTTTACTCTGATTTCCAGGACAAAGTGGACTCCACAGTAAATATCAAATTGTTCCAGAGACAAATTGCTGCTTCTGTTGACTGTATCTTCCAGTAGACATCTTACTTACCTTTTAAAGCTCTTGATCCTGTCTGAAGACAGCCATCCATCAGGTGTGACTGCCGCACTGGCTGAGGAAATGGCTTCAGAGAGGAGTATTTTGGAGAAAAATCAAGCCTATGGCCCTACCTGAGCTCCATAAATACATCTCAGAATACATAGCCTGGACTATACCATGGTGAAATACTCCCTTCTGTGGTTATTTGAGCACTCAGCCAGAGCACTCAAACCCCAGGACGGATTACAGCATGCATGAAGGGCAGAAGCACATTACAGAAAATAAGATGCTAGATTTGAAATTTGTTTTATTGCTTTTGCTCAACCCACAAGCTGCTTTCCTTTCCCTCTAGGTGTTCACCTTAGTCTACATATGCTACATAAAGATTTATATTTCAAATCTGAAAACAAACATTTCTTGAAGAGATAAACAAACAGCAAGCAATTGATTCCAATGAGAGAATTCGGTTTTCTTCATTTTTTAAAGCCCCTGCAGAGTTATCTATAGCTCTCTGAATAATGCAATTTCTTAATGTTCACAGCCATTTTTAAATAACATTCATTCCAAAGGGTTTCAACACAAGGTGCCAGTTGTAAGTGCAGTGCTATTAAAGCCAATGGAGCTGTGAAAATCTACATAATTCTCCATGACTGTACAAAACACTGGTGAAAAATGGGCACGGACTATGCACTTATAAATTCTGATTTTGGAACTATTCTTTCAATAGGTACTTGCTTTTCATGTTCATTTCTTCCTTTATTGGAGCCTGACATTCAACTGAAATTATCTCCTCTCATTTAGAAAGCAATATATCAGAACACAGTAAAAAGCACATCAGCTTTATTATTATCTAACAGAGAAAACAGTGGTTAACTGACAGCAGAATGAAGAGGGATAAAACAATTACAATATTAGTGTCTGGCTCACATACAGGGGGTTACTACATAACCACAAGTTCATTACAGGGGATTTCTCGGATGCTAAGAAGGTTAAATGGTTGAATGACTTATCCAAAAGTGATTGCTTTTCTGATCCCAGGCCCCTCGTGCTACAGCAACGTTATCTCATTACTTTCAAAATCACTCCTGTGGCTTTTTTAAATTATGATTTGACTCTTCTGTGAGGTACCATCCCAACCATCTGGAGCCTGTCAGCTCCACCCAAGGTATATAAAGCTCCTTGCACCAGCACAGGCAGGACAGCGAGGGGCAAACAACCCCAGGGCTGTGCCCGCTGGTGCAGTGACCAGGGAGATGTCAAAGGTTTTGTGCTTCACCCAAGTCACTCAGATGCAGGTTATTCCACAGCTGTCACAACCTTACCCACAGCTTAAATTCCCCAAATACTTTGTGTCTCTCCCCCATCTTTTGCCTCAGTGTGAATGGAGCTTCCAGCTGTTCATTTTCCTTTTTATTTTTGTTGCTTAAGTTCTCTCAAGCTGCATCAGCTTTTATAGAAAAGATTTCTGCTGATTTCCGTTCCTGGATGGCAGTGCTGGAATCACCTTGGGCACACAGCAAGGTGTTCATTAAACACACACATAGAAGCAAGCAACTGGCAATATCTTCCCTTTCTCACACTCTGGTGCGTTCTTTCATTAAAGATTTTTAAAATGCAAATGACACCTCTCTCCCTCTTTGTTGTTGTTAATTCCTTAATATTGGAAAACCCAGCTTTGCAGCCAATGTAGTGGAGCTGGGGGTGGAGGGTCCTGGTTTCACAGCCCCTGTCCTCACTGCTGTTTTCCACCTCCCTGTAGCTTTTCTGTACCCTTCACTAGAAGGTCCCTTCTCCAGCTGGACAACCTCCTCTGGACAGGAAACTTTCTCAGCCCTGTTCTTCCACCTTTTCTAATGACAAGAGGAAAATACTTTAACTCATTTCTATTACACTACTCAAGCTATAAGGTGATGGCACTGCAAAAAACCAGCAGTTTTCATCTCGTGTTTAAACTGAAATGTCTCAGGTAGGAAGGTGCTGACCTCCTTGGGCATACACAGTGTTAGGTAGTGTCATAAGCATTTAAATTGCTGAAGTTTAGGTGTATTTCTCATTGATGGAACAGCAAAATCCAACAGAAGGCACTGCTAGACCCAGCCACCTGCAGAACTGCCCTCCCTCGCTGGAAAACACAGCAACCTTTGAGATTATCCTCACAACAGCCACAAATTTTCATGTGGGAAACACAACTCTCCTTTTCTCCTGTTCTCTTACGCTGCATTGACTTCACTGCTGTGACTGACACTTTGAAAGTTTGTAGGTTTGCCTGAGGCACAGATCCAGCATAGAAAAATCTCTCTCCAAACGGCTGAGGCTCAGCAAAGAGATAAGCACTGAAAAAAGGGGCTTCTGAGGGAAACGTCAGAGAGCCTTAAGGTGGTCTGGACCTCACCCGAATCGCATTGTGCTAATCAGTGGCGGGGGGAACTGTGCACACAGAGCTCTGCGATCTCATATATGTCAGGATAAATCTAATGCAAATCCCAGAGAGTAAATTATATTACTGTGGATTTATTCAGCTGTCATAGACCAACATTTGTCCCCGAGTGACTCCAGCATTTCTTCCCTGTGTGTGCAATCTCTTCCCTGCTAATGCATCCCCATGGGAGGGAACGTTTCTTCTGCTAAGCAGGAACAGGGGAAGAAACCAATTGCTTTTGCTTGATGGGAGAATTTCAAATGTATAATTTCTGGAAGACAGAGGCTCCTGTCTGAAATGAACACAGATTTGTAACCGTGCCCTCACATGGAAATCACAAGAAACTCAGTTTGTGAAAATCTGAAACAGAAATTCCTCACAGCTCAAGAGGCTTCATACCTCTGCATTTCTCTCCTGAAACATCTTTTGCTTTAATCCAGAAAGAGACCAGTTGCCCAGATCCCTGTAAACGTGTACCCTGCTTTCTGCATGTTCTAGGGTACATCAGGAATTAAATAGCTGCTCATCTGGTACCCTCTCTTTCCCCAAACTCGCTGATTAGAAAGTGCTCCCAGACAGAGCAGGGATTGCCTGTGCTTGTTTCTAATCTAGTTCCAAACGACACAGTCAGGTTAACCAGATGCACTCCACACTGATCCCACATGGCAGAGCTGTTCCCAGCCCTTGCCATGAGACAGGAGTGAGGGAACACTTCAGTGTACTGTGTCATGACAATGGCATGGCCAGATCTCACTCCCTCTTTCTGCTCATGGCTGAGGAGAACAAGCAAAATAAAGTGAACACTTCAATGTTCAGATTTTGCTTAACTCATTGCTTTCCAGCCAACAACCTAATTTTATGTGACTCTATTGCAGGTGATCCATTAATTCTTTGTAATGATTCACCTTTCTAGGTGATCAGGTAGCTTTTGCAATCAGAAAATCTATGGGATGGGAAACCTCCCCAGGGTGACCAGGTCACAAACCACAGCCCAGACTGAGTGAGAAGCAGCAGGGCTGGCAGCTAAGACACAAAATCACCACCAGGATTTTACTCTTTTTTCTCATTCAAGCCCCCCAATACCTTCAATCCCAGCTCCCAGATCACATGGATAAAGCAAAGTTAAAGGTTCTACCTGCTTCCTGATGACTCTGCATAAGGGTTGGCTACAGTCCATGACCCAGAAAGGTTTATTTTGTGGAGTAAGAATCTCTCTCCATCTAGAGCACAGTGGATATTCATCCAGGCAAATCTTCAATCCTCCCACCCCATTTTTTTTTTAATTATTATCTTATCTTCATATGTATTACTGAAAGGAACCACAGATGTCCAAGAATCAAACATGTTTGAATCCACCTCACAGTGAGATCTGTATTGGTGGGGAGGAAGTTTAGGATTTTTTAGAGGATGGTTTTCGTTATTAAAACTGTTCTGCCCAGTTCGGAATTCAGATTTCTGAAGTCTGCACATTTAATCACAAGTCTTTTCTACAATTAGGGAGTAATTCACAGCATGACCACAACGAAAGAAAAAAAAATAATGTTTCTCAATGTTAACTGAAGGTTGGTGCCCATGTCTAGACACACAAATTTCCCTGCAGGGGTAAGCATTGGTTTTGATTAGAAAATTGTTCTTGCTCTGATTCTAGCCTCATAAGACAGAATTACTACTTGGCAGCTGAGATTTGAGATGGGTCAGGAGCCAGCCAGTTAAAAGTAATATTTTCCAGTTTTAATGAAAAAATATTATTTCTAGTATTTCTCTCCGTCCTGCTTGGAAGCAAATGTTGTTTTATTGCAGGGCTCTGACTGCAGCTCTGCATCACATGGGAGTCCAATAGAAGAGAACAGCACTTAGAGCATTAAAAATGCATTCTCCGTGTATCAAACCAAAAAAAGTGTGCCTCTTGGCAGCATTGCTGGCCTAATTTTGGCTGCAGAATGAATAAAATCAAGGCTTCCATGGAAATTCCAGCACATAGCTCCTGAGCTGCAGACAGGGAAATAACAGGATGGGAGTTTGGGCAGCCCTTGGGGCACTGGGGCCGTGGGTGCCCCCTCCATCAGGGCACTGTGCTGAGTGAGGCAGCACTTGCTGAACATCCCAAGGGCTCCACATCCAGCTGTAGAGTCCATGGGATAGGATCAGTAACATTCATCTCCTGAAATCAACATGTTTTTCCAAACATCTTTGGCCACACAAGCAGCACCAAGGCAGCCTTGTTAATTCAGCAGCAGCTCACAGCAGTGATTTCAGGGAAGTTGTCCCTGGAGCTCCACTGACAGGAGGCACCACAGAGCAGTTGCTTTGGTAGCTGTCAGTCATCATGTACCAGCTCCGTGGGTGGGAATGTCTCCATCTACTCAAAATGGAGCATTCAGGATTAGCTGACCTTGTCCCCAGAATTCTGTGTTGAGGGACTGCTACAGGCAACTCTTTTTTTCTTTTTTATGGGAAAGGATGATTTTAGTAAGGAACAGAGGAAGCAGAAGCTGTTTGGGGTGCCAGCATATCACAGAATCACAGAATGGCTTGTGGTAGAAAGCACCTTAAAGATCATCTCATTCCACCCCCCTGCCATGGGCAGGGACACCTTCTACCAGACTAGGTTGCTCGGAGCTCCACCCAAGCTGGCCCTGAACACTTCCAGGGATGGGGCAGCCACAATTTCTCTGGGCAACCTCTGCCAGCGGCTCACCACCCTTTGAACAAAGAATTTCTTTCTAACATCTAATCTAAATCTCTTTTCTTTTAGTTTAAAGCTGTTCCCCTTGTCCTATCAGCATTTGTCAACATAAAAAGCAAGGGGCGCAGCCTGACGGCTGTGATGGAGATGAGTGAGGGGGTATTACAGTGACACCCTCACAGCAAACCAAACACAGGGTCTCCAGATCCCATATGCCCAGGATCTCTGTGATAACAGGAGCAGTGGCTCCTCCAGGATTGACAAATGATAACAACCCTGTGAAAGCAACATTTAAACCTCCTCGTGGATGTTCCTCCCATCTCAGTTCCCACTGAGACAGATGTGATAGATTGGAACAAGCTGGAATTAAAGTATGAAATGGCATTACACCCTGTGCCTGCAGGAACAAACGGGAACCATGGCCTCCCTGCCATGCCAAGTAAAAGATTGTGCATTCATCACTGGACGCTGACTTGAATAACAGTCACAGAAACCACAGTAAGTAAGTCTGAGCACTGTGAATATTCCCAGACCTGTCTGTGATGACCATGAGGCCTATTGATTTGTATCTTTTTCCTGTACAGTTTTTCCATGCACTGCATATACAGTGACAACCCAAGCTGTGGCCACATCTCAGTGCAGACTGCAGATCACAGGTACCTGAGAGGGAATTTTGAGACTGAGAAACTACTCTGCAGCATTACATCTTGGGTTTTTATTTTCCTTAAGGAAGGAAAACGTAACAGGCATTTTAGTTAATTTAACTATGGAAACAATTACAGGCTGTTTAGTGTACTTGAGTTATGGATACAACTAAACATCGACTTGCTGCTAAAAAAAGAAGCAACATTACATGAGGTTGCAAAATAGGGAAGTTCCCTCGTAATAAATTGAGACATTCAGCCCAAGGAAGGGAAATCCTCACTTCAAAAGCCAGAAACATCTTCTCAGAGCATAAGGTCCTCCTTCCTAATGTTACCCTCCTCCTCAGTTCAGTGGCTCCAGGTTTCTCCATGATATTCCCTGGGAATCATTTCTGGAGCACCTTGGGCAGACCTTAACAAGTGAGCTGGCCTTCATTATCTGCAGGTGCTCATAGTTTTAAAATATTACATAAGGCACAAAGGAAAATTGCAAAGGAAGGATTTTCTGTCTTTTCTGAGCAAGGAAAAGTGGTAAAATAAAATCACTAAAATAAAATAAAATAAAATAGCACATTTTAAGCAAAAGTGTATTTTCTCCCCAGCCATCCCATGCATTTCTCTGGCTGCACTATAAACCCCAAAGGCTTTTACTGGTGACTCTTTCCTATGTTTAATTTTGAGCACAGCCAGAAAATGGAGGTGGAGAGGAATCACCAGTCATTTTCAAAAAGGAAGAGATGGAAATATTGAACATTCCATTGATTGCAGTCCATGGTGTGTAAAGTGTTTCTTTTATTATATTGTTTTTGGAGTGGGAATGGATGGGCACTGCAGAGTGGACCCCGGCACTGAGACCCTGCTCTGGCTCCTCGCTCATACTGGGAAGAGTTTTGGTGTGGTTTCCCTGGCTTACATCCCTGTCAAGGGAGTGGGAATCCAGCCCTTCACTGATGGTTTTTTTTCCTGGAGGTCAGGATTGATAACTTTATATTCTATTTGCTTTTATCCCGCAGCTGAGTCTTTGCTTCACTCGCATGTAGGAGTTCGGTGTGTTTGTGCATCAGGGCAGGGTAAATACTGCAAAATAAAATCAATTGCTGCAAATGTTTTTTGAGCTGGGAAGGGCAGATACTTGGAGAGCACTGGAGAGCACTATTCCAGGGGTTAAGTATACTGCCACTGACCAAGGGATTTAACTTTTTAACCTTTTCTTGAGAACGCCCCAGTCAATTCACTGACAGGGCTCTCCCCATCCCACCCCACCCCAAAACGTGCAGTGTTCACTTCAGGGTGTGAGTGGAGAGGTCCCAACAAACAGGCTCCCAGGGATGCTGTATCCATGCACATGTGTGTGTGCCAGGAATGTCACAAGGGTCAGAGTAAAGCTCAGACAATGGATGTGTTCACAGCAGGGCTGCCTGGGTTACAAAGAGGATCTTATGCTGTTACAATAAAAACCTGTTCACTGTACCACTTCAAATAGCATTCCTACAATTTACTTTATCCTAATAAGTAAAGGATAAAGAGGTAGATGTGTACAAGCATGCATAAAAGACAGGGAAGGGGGGAGAAGGAATTTTCTCCTGCTGAAAAGCAGCAAGAGGGCAGTCACAGTCACAGAGGGCAGGAATTCCTGTACTGTATCCTGGGTACAAAAATGCCATTTGGAGAGGTAAAAGTCCATTGTCTCCAAGCAAAAGGCCAATTAATTGAACCTATTATAATAAAAATTACCTTCACATACTTATTTAATCTATTTTTTAAAATATAATCAATATTGTACAATGAGGGGGACTAAATAGCACAAAATTACTAGATTTCTAAATGTGACTGCCTACACTGTTTGCTAGGAACTGCTTTTACTAGTGCTACATGTTATCCCAAAGCTTTCTGTCACTGTACTTTAACCCCTCAAGCAAGAAAGAAATATGACTGGAAGTTTCTGCATTAAACTGTTCTCATCAGAAATTGTTCTCCTATTTTGAAGAATGTCATACATGAGCAAAATGCATTGGAAATGTTCTACTTTATAAGGATTGTAATCATATTTGATTAAAATGTTCCTGAAATTATAACTATTATAATGTTAAAATCTTTTTCACTTAGAAAACACTGGTATTCTTTAAGCCATAAGCCTTGCTTTTGAGTAAATTAACTCAACCTGTTTGCAAACAAATTAGGAAAAATATGAAAATGGATTAGATTTTGGACCTACAAACCAGATACCAATAGAAAAGTCAATTGTTTTGCTCAAAAATTATTTCCCACTGTTCAGAAGCAGCTGTTTCCAGGGAGGGTCCTTTCACTGTTGTCCCACATCCCAACAGAGCCAGGGGATCCAGGGTTTCAGCAGGTGTCATCAGGCTGGAGGAGCTGCTACAGCAGAGTCTCTTCAGCTGGGAACACAAATCGATGTCAAAGTCTGATACCAGCATAGAAGGGCAAAGAGAATGAAATTGGTCCCATTTACTATCTGAAATCATTACAGGTATAATTACAGAAACCTTAAAAAAACAAGAAAGTGAAGAAGTACATAACAGCATCATTAAATCTTTTTTATTATTATTTGAAACACCTTTTATGGAGCAATTTCAAAGTGTATGTTTTTACAACTATTTTAACATTTTGCCTCTCAGGTATGGACTGCTGGCATGAAAGATCTACCAGTTCTGACAGGTTTGTCCTTTTAATGCAGATGATAGAGGCCTGGTTCATATCTTGCTTCTCTAACAAAGAAATGCTCATTTAAGTTCACCACTCATCCCTTCCACATGCTCCATGAATATACTAATTGAGAAGGATGGATGTTGTGTGTGTGTGTGTGTGTGTGTACAAGCACAAAAAAATAAATTATTGCTATGGATACTATATTAATAAATTATTGCTACAAAGTGTCTGAATCCATCATTCACTCTGAAATTAAGAGAAACTTTGCAATGGAGGTGTAGGACAGTGAAATGTTTGATTCCTCTTCCTCAGTGAAAGGAGAATCTGGGAAGCAAACATTTCACATTCTGTGTATTCTTTCAAGATCTCAAAAAATTTCCTTCTCTTAGGAAAATGTGGAATTAATAGGAATTTTATTGTCTAAAAATCAAGGGATGGGGGCAGGAAAACGTTTTTAACAATCAAATCGTGTAATGCAAGTCATATTAACCTGTTTCCTTTTATTTTTACCATTGAACTTCTTTGTCAGAATATTCAAACCAGAGATCCTGAGTTTTAAAAATCTCACACTGCAAACTGAAAAGTACATTAAAAATAGATAAATTAATTTTGAAAATGTCAGCTAATCTAAAAATTATATATGCAAACAACACTTTTTCTAATTCTTTTTGTTTGATTTGGGGTTTTTTGTTGTTGTTATTTGGAATGTCCCACAAACAGTTCTAGTTCTGTTGTGTGGGAACTATTTAAACAGGGAAAAATGTGACTGGTTTGAAGGGGAGCTGCTGACAGCAAATATAGGAGATCTGAGAAACACAAATGCATGAGTTATTTGGAGTAAAGCAAAGTGTGCTTTAGCTGTACAAATCCCCAGTGGCAGTGCTGAGCCTCCTCAGGCTGGTCCAAGCCTGGCCCCAAGCAAGAATCACATTTCCCACCAAGCCAGCTCTGTGATGATACAGGGACTGGGAGCTGTTTTGGTCCTTGGATCTGGCCTGGATCTGGGCTCTTCCTTCATCCCTCTCTGGAGGCCCAGGATTCCAGCAGGGCGCCTGGGCAAAGGATTTTCCCTGTTCCACCATCCCAGTGCTGCTCCTCTGCAGCCAACCCCAGAGCCCCTTTCTTTTTTATACTTCTTTTACACCAAATCATCCACCTCAGCACCTCCCAGGGTGATGATGAATGACACCCAAGGTATCCCTCTGATCCCCACACCACCTTTCTGGGTGAAGCCAACCCCATCCAGAGAGAAGGAACTAAAGCCATGCCACTGACGTAATTTCAGTGCACAAACAGGATCCGGGTGTGTGGTTGTAGTTTCAGGTGACAGGTAGCAGGATTTGCACCCCTCTGTCAGTGCCATCCATCATCGCTGCACCCATGGGAACCAAGGAAACTCCTTGACCAAAGAACCAACCAGAACATCCCTCCTTGAAACAGGGAGGAACTGGCACGACTGAAAGGGAAACACAATCAAAACAGAAGCACAGCAGGGCAGCAGTATCATTGCCCAGAGCTTTTCCTAGAAACAGAGTAAGAACAGGCAGAGCAGAAACTTCCCACTTCATTCTGTGACTGTAAAACCAACCAACATGAAAAAAACCACTGTATACTTGATTTACACATTCAACCTCAAAATTACTGTAGAAATCTGTAGAAACATGGTGGCAGAGGTGGTTTGGAAGGAGCTGTGCCTGGCAGGGGAGGGCAGCAGGGCCAGCAGCACAGGGCTCTGCAGATCCCTCTGGGAAGGCTGATGTTCACAAGCGCAACCCCAAATTTGAGATATGGGGTGTGGAAAGAGTATCATCATTGCTGCAAAACCAGCAGCCACCTGTGGGGTTCATGAGGCACCCAGAGAGCCCAGACCCTCTCTCAAAAGAGGGGATCAGCACCAACCTGATCCAAAACTCAGCTCAACACTTAGTTCAGCTCACAACCCACCTCTACTGCAACAGACCAGTACAAGAACATTTTGGATATCTGTTTTCATCTTTTAAAAGCTATGAAAGAGATACCATTGTGTTCCTTATTTGTTGTCACACTCATTGTGTGGCCATGTAAGTGGTATCACTAGGAACATATTCTGCTATCATTGTATTAAAAACCAAAATAATTACTGGAATAATCTGCCTTTCAAGATACTAAGCATAGCAGGCTTTTGAGATTTCAATCAGATTTGGGTGTTTCTGAAAACTATTGCTTTGAAAAAAATGCAGGACTGACTCTCAATAACTGTGGCATTAAAACTGTACCTCAGCAAAGGCATCCTTCATCCTCTATCTTTTTCATGCTTTGTTATGTTAGAAACTCAAATCAGCATAAAATGCTTGAAATGCTTGACAAGGGAAGGGAGAAATGTATTCAGATTTAATCTAGTGATTACGGTTCATTCGTTGCAACAGCTCCTTCATCAAGGCCATCAGGTGAATTATTAACCTCTTCCATCCACAAACAGAAAAATACCTTCAGTCACGAGGAAGCAATGCAGGAAAAAAGGTTACCCGGGTTATCTGCAGAAAGGGACAAGGCAAGCTTCACTCAGCAGAGGAAAATACTGTTGGTGGAAACAAGGCAGGGAGAAAAGGGCAGACCACTGGTTTTGAGCAGCTGGGGAGCAGGCACAGAGCAGGTAATACATCTTTTGAGCAATTAACTCAGCACATAAATAGAGCAGCAGTTAGCAGGTACATGCTGTTGCTCCTTCTAGTCACCCCTGACACTGCTCTCCAGGCTCTGCAACAGGTAAGAGGCATTTCTGGGTGCAGGCTGTGGGTAGGGGACTCGTGGCCATGCTGGGGGGAAGGATTTTAATTTGAACTTTTTTCCAAGCAAAGCATTACTGTGGCAAATAAAAGCCAAACAGAGTGACAGAAAGGCTCTGAGGGTTATGGGAGGAAAAGCAGAGAGAACAGGTAGAGAAACCCACTGGGAAGGCTGGAAAAAAAGGGGTGAGGTTTGTAAATGAAGATCAAGATCAATTTGTGGTGTTTTAAAAGGTATATAAGAAAAAGCAGTCAGAAGCCAAAATTAGTTTAAACAGAATGAGAGAGAAAACAATAAACTAAACTCTTCCAAGTGCCTCCCTTGTCCTGCTTCTCGCAGAGTGCCCATCACTTCAGCAGCAGCAGCAGCACTTCACCAGCCCTCACAGAGCCCCCCGAAACTCAGCTCCTTCTGTAAGGAGGGAGGTCCTGGGATGGCTCCTGGTCACAGCAGAGCAACCATTTGTTTCAGGATACAAATCATTCCGTATAAACTAATGCAAAAACAGCCTCTTGCTTTACATGATGCCCTTAAATCATACTCTGTATTTTGCTATTGTATCAGACTGCTGGGACTTTGGAGAATAAGTAAGAAACCACAGAACTTTATTTTTGGCCTGTGTACTTTTTAAGAAGTAAATTAATTTCTCAAAGGTGGCCCCAAAAAAAAGAAAAAAAAACATCTGGCACTACAACATGCAGGGGAATTTTACTGAAGGAGCTAAGACAGGTTGGAGGAAGCCATGACGCCCTGTCTGCCTCAGACCTGCTGCTTCATTGACCCCCCAGGAGCACCCAGGGAGAGGGAGCTGGACATCCCAGCAGCTCCTGTACCAGCCCCAGTCCCAGATGCTGGACGGGTCCTGCTGGAAATGCTCAAGGCTGAAGTGACAACATAGGTTTGTTTTCTTCAATTCAAAATAAATCTGCTGACAGAGGCAAAAACAAAGTACAGGGCTGCCAGGAACAGGAGGACACCTCAGCTGCACCCACCATCATGTCACTTCTGAAATTATTCATTTTGTTCCAAAAAAACAGAAACTAGCAGTGGGGTTGTATCAGGCTTTGAGAAATACTCCACAGCTTAGGGGAGTGGAAAAAGGGGGGAAAAGAAAGGAAAAAAACAACAATAAAAGCATTCTATAAATCAAGTTCATTATGTTGTTACATCAAGGCAAAAAATACCTTTGAAATAAGAATCACCAGTAGGTCGAGCTTTACACATTTAAAGCAAGTGGCTGTTTCCAAACTGCTTTTACTGTTTTCAAATCCTAGATTAGAGCAAGGGCTCAGAGGTCTCTAGTAGAGAAGTTTCCTTTGCTTCTAATAGAAATTCCCATTGGCCTTATGAGTGTGATCCCAAATAAAGTCAAATGGGGAAAAAAAGGAACTGTCCTTCCCTTTAACACGACCAATACAACTGCCAAAAAACAGCATGACTTTAATAAATGCAATGTAGATTGTTTTATTTGACCTTCTGTTCACAAAATAATTTTATTATATGTATGAAAGCAGCATACAGGCAATAAAATTATGAAAACATTCACAATACATAAATACACAGACCTGATGCAGGATGTATATAGTTTGTTAATTTTTTTTTTCCTCTCAGTTCTCTTTTCCTGACAACACATTTTTTTGATATATGTTAAGAAAAGTTGCTCCAGGGGGTATTTTCTCCCATTCAGAAAAGAAATCGATTTCTTTGAACGCTGCTGACTATTAACACCCATCCTGTTGCTAATGCTCACTGGTTGCTTTTGGCATTACAAAGGGAAGCAGCAGGGAAGGACAATGGAGAAGTAGCAGGTTTCTTTAATTAAACATCGGCAACTTTTTTGGAGTTCACAGGAGGATTTTGAGGTGGGGGCTGCAGTTCCATCCGTATTTAGAAATGTCTTAATTCAAAATGGTAATGAGGCACTATTCCTTATTGAATGGACTATTGACACAGCAATTACTAAAATGTAATGTCCTCCCAGTTCCCAAAGTAAAGCACCAGGTACCTCACGTTTGAATTCTGACCGTGATAGAGTAGCAGACAGACAGAATGACCCGAGTGGTCCTGCAGTAACACCAGTGATAACGACGTTTGGCATCTTTACTACCATTATAACCCATCGTGTTTGTTCAGAAAAGATATCCAAGACTTGAAATAAGAAAAGTCTGAGAAAGCTGTTTATCTTACATAAATACAAAACACTATATACTAAGAATTGTTATCTAAGAAGCTCTCCTTCCCAAATCGGATTCTTCTTAAGGTTGTAGTCACATTTAAGGTATTTACAGATCCACAAACTTGACATTCTAGCAAAGTCTTTGTAACATGAAACTTTTTAAAAATAAATAGCAGCAATTTCTTTTATTTCTATAAGGGAAGAGAATTCACAACTCAGTCAACGCTGATCCTATCTTTTGAAAGAAATCCCACTTAAAAATAAAAAAAGCCCACAAGCAAACAAACTCCACCACAGCATCAGTTTAGTTGATTCCTTCATTTCTTGCTGAGCTTCTTAACATTCCTCTATTCCCCTCACCAGGTCTCCAGATTATTTGAGCTTGTAATAAAGTGCTGACTGGTTGACCGGTCAAAATGCAGTTATGACACTCCAAAAATATCCCATTATTTAGACATCTTAAATAACATAAATAAAGCTAGATCTGTTATAACGTATGAAAAATATCAATTTAAAACAATAAATAAATAAAACCAGTATCAACATATTACCTCCCAAAGCTTTAAAAATAACCATTCTCATTATAAGGCTCAATTATATTTCAGAAATAATTTTAAGAAGGCATCTACCTTTACAATCCCTCAGTCTTTAATTAGGACCTGTTAACACCCACTATCACAAGACACAGCAATCTTTTAACTTCTAGTAAACATTAATCTTTAAATACTCAACATTTATCTTTTGCCTCACTTTAAGCTGGAAATTGGTTTCTCTGTGTAGAGAAGCAATATTTTCTTTGTCACTGCACTGTATCTAAATTTGTGTATTTTCCTCAGTATGAACAGTACAGTTTAACATCTTTTTTTATAATCAATTTCCAGTATCTTTTTATATTTATTGTTTAAAATGTTAAATTTGCTTTGAATGCCAGGAAAATTAATTCTGGGCTTGGTGTAAATGTGTATTTTTCTCCCTAGAGCTTAGTTTATTACCAAAAAAATCTCGTATTTTCCCTCAAAAGATTATTACAATATACACCATTGGGCCTTGCTGAATAAACCTTACTGTTCAGGTTTTATGCTGCCCATTTTGTGTAATGGGATTGATCTTTTCCAAAGAAACATCAGCTTCAAAATCCAAGATACCTGACAGTGCTGGAGACATTTTCTCCAAGGTCTTAGATAGTTCACCCTCTTCTTCCTTTTTGAGAGGTTCTTCTTCCGGGCAGATAATTGAATGTGGAATCAGATAAACCAGATTGGACTCCTTGGGGCTGGACCCTTTGGGTTCGTGCTGGCTTGAGAAAACTACTGCCCCGTTGTTGTTAATGCTCACAGTCTCTATGGCATTGCCAGACATCGGGCAGAGCCTGTAGCAGCCCAGCAGGGTCGAAAATGCCTTGCGGAAGTCAGCATTGAAGGCATAAATGATGGGGTTGAGGGAAGAATTTGCCCATCCAAACCATACAAAAACATCAAAGGTGGTGGAATTAATGCAGAAAGCCTCTGCTCCCTTGGATGGCTGGGTAGGCTCACAGAAGGGAATCATGCAGTTCAATACAAAAAATGGCAACCAGCAGCACACAAACACCCCCATGATCACTGAGAGAGTCTTTAAAACCTTTGTTTCCCTCTTGAAGGACATTTTGAAGTTGCTCTCTGGTTGCTGGCAGTCCATACTGCTCCTGTTGCCACTCGTGTTCTGGCAGTTCTTGGCGTGCACTGCTGCTCTCTCCAGAGCTGAGATGCGTCGTATTTGCTTCTGAGCAATCCGGTATATCCTCGTGTAAGTCACTATCATGATGGCCACAGGTATATAGAAACTAATCAGAGAAGAGGAGATGGCATACATCCTGTTTAGGCTAGAATCACAGTTGTCCATGCTTACACCTTGCAAGCTGGCATTTAAGTCCAAAAAGCTTGTGGTTGTAGCCTTGTGCCAGTTCAGCTGCACAGGGATGAAGGAAATCAACACGGACAAAGTCCACGCCACACTGATCATGATGAAGGCTGCCTTGGGGGTCATTTTCCTCTCATACCTAAATGGGCTGGAGATGGCCCAGTATCTGTCCACACTAATAACACAGAGATTTAAGATGGAGGCTGTTGAGCACATAATATCAAAGGCCACCCAGATGTTACAAAATGAACCAAAAGGCCAGAAACCGGCAATCTCAGCCACAGCTTTCCAAGGCATTACCAAAACTGCCACTAAGAGATCTGACACGGCCAAGGAGATGACGAAGAAGTTGGTCACCTTGGACCTGAGGTGGCGAAACCTAATGACAGCTGCACAGACCAGTGTGTTTCCCAGTAGGGTGGAGAGGATCAGTAGCGAGAGGAAGCAGCCCGTGAGGATCCGAAAGGAAGAGGAGTCCCTTTCCACCAGCAATCCTTCCCCGTCCATAGTGGTGTCGTTCCAAGTCATAGTTTCTCCTGAGGGAAAATCATATCATGATTTTCATGACGACATCAGCTCCTTGCCTTGCAGAGATCAGAGACATCAGATGTCCATTAATTACTCATCACCAAACAGACCAAAGGTCCTCCCTTATAGTCCCTTTGCCCTCAGATGGACCTCACCCACTTTTAATTATCCTGGAAAACATCCTGAAAGCTCTACGAGCAGGTACTGAAAATGCAAAAACGCAGACCACCCTACAGACTGGGCTTTTTAGCAATCCCTTCAGAAACACACTGCACCACCCCAGCATGAAGTAGCTTAACTCAGGCAGCTCACCTGCAAATGTTCTGCTGCTGTCCTCTCCAAACACACCCCACAGACAGGAAAGCAATCACTTTTTCATGCTTGCATATATTCCCACTTAAATAGACTATTGATCGAGTGTTTCCAGTGTCCATTGCACTAGCCCTTCATATTTACTGAAGCGTATTATACAAGGTGCCTTTTCACTAGTTTCCTAAATGTCTCACTGATGAAACACTCCATCTTTCCTCAGTACACTTCTGTTACAAAATGCATCAGTTCTCTGTTTCTTGGCAGTGTCAGAAAGAAAAGCTTCCCTTTGTTTCAAACTCCTTTACCTTTCCAAGACAAAATATATAATCATACAGTGGGTGTGTTTTAAAGATTTTCAGTAAGCAGCAGCTCAGGTTATTTAGTTTCATTTAAACAAGAAATGCTGGCTCCTACCTTTCACCTCTGATTCTCTGTTTGCTCTGGGATGCAGGGCCGTCCCTCCTCCTCTTTTAGTTTTGTAATTGCATAGCAAACCTTATATACAAAACCAGCACAGGAACACTGCATTGCATGGGGTGTGTGTTGGTTTTTTTCCCTGAAAGTGCAAATTGGCAGGGGAGAAGTAAGAGTTGGACCATCAAGGAGTTAGTTTTCAAGGGAGCAGCAGGTCTGTGCTGTCGGACCATGAGTGACGGACCCTGCTGGTGTGTGCCCAGCTCCCTCCATCCAAAGGCCCCTGCTGATCACTCTGCAAACTTTGTTGGCCAGATCAGTCCCAGTCGCACTTTGTACATCCCGTGGAAGTGGCACATCAGGGCAAATCATCCCAGGCAAAAGGCACGGTATTCCCAACACTGGCGAGAGCCGACTACCAGTCCTACCAGTTCTACTGCCGTTCGCTGGACGCAGAAAGAAGGGTGCGAGGCGAGAGGAGGAGAAGGACGTGAGTGGCCTTCCCTCGGCCACAGCGCCGGCGATGCCCTCAGTGGGTTCCTCTTCCAGCAGGGACAAGTCGCTTTAAAACTCCACTGCCAGGTTATAGCTCTCCATAACTACTCCGGAATAATCCCACCTCCAGCTCAGCGGGGCTGCGCTCCAGGGATCGGGTCCAGTTCTTACCATGCTTTTTCCCTCTCGGAAAGGCGCAGGCGGAGGCAGCTTCTCACTCTCTCCCGCAGCCCGCCCCGGGCCACGCATCTCCCGGCTTCCTTCTGCCCGGGGCAGGGCTCGGCAGCATCGCCCCTCCAGGAACGCTCTGTCTGCCTGGCGACTCCTTCCTAAAGGATTAAGACAAGGGAATGACAGGCATGGAAGCACACAGCCGGCAAAAAGCCACCCCCCTTCGCCTCCCCTAACATCCTCGGTTGGGCGCAGCTTCTTCTGGGCAGCTTCTGCTGCCTTCCTGGGGAAAAACGTCCCGGGCAGCCAGGGAGAGAGGCAGACCCGGGCTCCGGGAGCGGCTCTCCTGGACTTTAGCGCAGACGGGATTACTTTGCCCGGTCCCGAGCCCCGCCGAGCTGCGGGACGCCCGGGGCGCTGCGCGATGCGCGGGCGCTGCGAGCCGGGCGAGTTCAGTGAACTGATGCGGACAGTGAGTACCGGCACCGCGCCCCCGCGATGGGCGATGCTCGGGGGGGCCGCAGGACGAGGCACGGCGGCTGTCCCGACCCGGGGGAGCGGCGTTCCCCTCGGGGCAGGCTCGGNGCGGCCGAGGGGTGGGCACGGACGGGGGCCGGCAGCCAGCCCCGCCGGGGCAGCGGTGGCACCGAGGGGACGCGACGAGACGCGTCCGCCCCGCGCCGCCCTCCTCGTCCTCCCCGCGTTCCCCCGTCGTTATCCCGCGGGCAGGCAGGGAGAGAGAGGGGAAAACCCACAGCCCAGGCTCCCAGGGGCGTGTGGCTGCTGAGGAGCCGCATCCCGACTGACTCGTGCGGGCTCAGGCGAGGGCAAAAAGTGGGGACAAACACTGCGGAGCCGGCGGAGCCCCGAGTGGGCACCCCCGAGGTGAACCCAATGTCAATGGGACCTGTCGCTCTCTTCAAAACCTCTTTTCCCCTTTGCAAAAATCCTTCCCATTCTGTAGTAAGCACCAAAACCGTAGCGGCTATTCCTCGAACCCCTTCGTTCTCCACAAGGGTTTTTTCCTGCTTACCTTGGCTGCAACAGGCAGTGAAAGATGAACATGCTGATTTGCAGCCTTTGCATAGGAATCTTACCCCCCAAAATCAGAAAATAAATATAAAAGACATCACAGGGAGGTTAAGAAACCTCCTAGAAGAACAAATACTCTAAGCTGTCAACATAAATTTCATGAGGTTCAGCACTAGTGAAGTTGCTTTTGTGCCACCTATAATTTTTCATAATGCCAGTTAAAGCAGATACAGTGCTAAGCTAATCTTGACTAGTTAACTGAAGCACTTATTTTCCTTTCTTCTTCTCTTTCTTTTTTTATAAATTTTAACTGCTTCTCAGCAAGTTCTTATTTCCCCCGCCCTCCTTCTGCTTATTATCCTGTCCTTTAATCATCATTCATGCTCAGAGGAGGGTGAAAATAGACAAGAAAATGAATCCTGTGCCGTTTGGTAATAGAGATCTCAAATGAAAGTCACTGTGAGTTTTCTTTTTCTATTTTCAAGATTTTTTTTCTTTTATCTCCTTCTTAAAGCACCACACAGGCTTACTGCATGATATGTATTATCTGCAAAGGTAGCACACTCCTATTTTTCCACAGAAACCCTGAGCTTAGGGGAACATTGCCGGGGGGAACGCAGAAGTCACTAAGCACATTTGATTTTATTTGCAACAACTTCCTGAGGCTCTCCTAAAATGACTCTCTGGATTATTCCAGGAGAAATCACAACTCCCGAGCACACAAAAAGCAGAATTTTCAAAGCACATTGCAGAGAAACACTGAGGTACACATTGCAGAGGAGAGACCAGTCTGCTCTCAAGCATCTGCTTATCAGCTCATTCGGTGAACTCTTCAGTTCTTTTTTAACAGGGAGTGGCCTTTCCTGTGGAAGAGGCAGAATTCAGCACTGGTGGAACCTAGTGCTGCTCAAATGAGTGAGGGTTTCAAACTTTCATTTGGCATTAATTTAGCTTTCTATCCACTACAGCCTTTAAGACTCTCACAGTCCCTATTTTTTTTTGGCAAATCAGGTATCAGTTTCAGAAGCCAGAGCCTGTCTCCTGTGTCTTCTTTAAGTTTGACCAGTTCAGGGATGAACAAGAGGTCTGGCTCAGCCCTGACTGCATTAGTGGAGCAAAGCCCCTTCAGCAGCTACAGTGGTTTCAAACACAAGCAGTTCATGCAGGGCACCCTGCTGTACTCATTTGTCATTTCAGCTAATTTATAAGCTTTTAAAACTTTCATGACTTAATAGTCATACCCAGGTGAGGAACAAAAGTGAAATCCATTAAACCCCTATTATTATTTAAGTAAATTTAGTGGTGGCATTAGGAAGCTGATTGACATGACTCTGGGAACCAGTTACACAAGTGTTGGGTGAATTTTCCTTTTGCTGCTCTCTGACCAACCCACCCCCAGCCAGTGCCAGAAGGATCAACTCTCATCCAGGTCTGGACTTGCCTAAAACTGCCAGCAACAGGCTGATGGTGCAGGTGTTTCCTGGAGATTCAGAAACAAGAACAGAGCTTGTTTAATTCTCCCTGGGTACCAACATAAAACAGCTGCTTAATTTTACGTAATGCTTTTCAATCACTCCTGATGCTGGAATCAAAGCAATGCCCACCAAAGGAAAGCTATTGTATCTCTATTCCCACCCTGACAGAGCACTCTGTTTGGAGAGGGTCCTACTTGGTCCATATGAAGATTTAAAAATACAATTTATAAATACTGAATAGAGCCTTGATACAAATGATCTTCATCCAAACAGTAATTAGCTACTGGAAGGCCAAGTCAGAGTTGAATAAAGCCCATATCAGAGATTCAGAGACAAACAGGCTTTAACCTACAAAACAATGCACACACTAGAGCTGGAGAAAGGCAACTGAATTTACAAAATATATTACAGTACATGGATACAAATAGTACTCATAATTCTCAGGATGCCTTTTTGTGTCTGCATGCATGGGATTTATTAAACATAAAATCAGCTGAGGCATGTTATGAGAAATAATGTCTAAAAGAACTGTCAGGTTTGTAAATAGCTGGTTATACTAACAAGCCAAGATAACTTTAGCCTCTATGTAACATTCTAAGGAAAATCAGGGGTTCCTGGAAATGAAAGAACAGCTATGAACTCTTTTAAAGACTGCAGAAGCACATTGTTTAAATTGATATTATCATGTTGGGCATTCCACAGGGAAAACTACAGCAGTAAATAAAAAAGCACAGAGCAAAGAATGGCAGAAGAAAAAAATATTATTAACATCTCCAAGGATCTCAAAATCAGTCTTGAATGATGAAGATCCATCACCAGGGAGAAAGGATCATTGAAAGAAATGATTTTTAGTCACCAGATGCTGACAACAAGAGGCCTAAATATTCAATATTGAGTGTGGGCACTTTTCTTTGACTGTAGATTATAGCCCTGTCCCTCTGTGTCTGGGGGATTCAGTAGGGCTGATCTCAAAAAGCACATTAGTGCCCTTTTGATGTTGACTTGTGAACTATTTCCAGTGGCAACCAGTGCATGAAGCATCCCCGGGTATCAGGTTGCTGGTGAAGTGTGTGAGGAAATCTGAACACTGACAGGGAAAAGGAAAATGAAAAAAGCCCAGACAGAAACACCATATATGAATTTAAATGATTTATTTGAGGCGGCCAAATCAGGCAATGGCAAAGCCAGACACAGAGGGTAATGCAAGAGGGTATGAATGGGAAGGATTTGCTGTGCAGTGCTACTGCTTCCTGGGATCTGGAGCTCATGCACTGGCTGCAGGGTGCTGGGGAGGCAGAACTAAGCACTGCAGCTCCCCTGGCACCTCCCCTCCCAGGACATTGATGCTCAACTCTTGGAGCTCAGCCCTGATCCCGGCCAGGAGAGCCCAATTCCATCCCCAGGCCACAGCGTTTGGAGCCTGCAGAAAGGATTTCTGCTCTGTGGGAATCAAGCAGCAGCCTTTCATAAAGCATCCTTGTGTCACTCCTAAACACAAGCTTTAGGAGTGGTGGAAAACCACTCCTAAACTCCTTGTTTGTAAAGGGGAAGGAGCCGTGTTCCCCTCCTATCCCCTTCCTGCTCAGAGCCCCTTCAGGCTCTGGTCCCCTTTCCCTCCTCACCAGTGATCTCTCTCTACACCTGCAAACACAGAGTACAGCTGGGGGGTTTCAGCCATAACCCCCCAGGCTGTACAACAAAATGGCTCTTTTTGGAGAGACAGGAAAGAAAGAGAAGTGCCAAACCTGCAGCCAGGATCCGAGCAGAAGCTGTCACCTGAACAGTCCCCAGCCCCAGGAGCTGTGGGTAATTTCAGCTCGGTGCAATGCTGCCAATAACTGTGTTATTTAACCGGCAGAGCTTATGCAGTGACTTTTTATGGGGTTTTTCCAGTTCCACCCACTCACTCCCACAGGACCAGAGAAAGAAAAATTTCCCACAAGGAACACTTGGAGTGACCTTCCTCTTGCAGCTCAACCTGCACCATCAATGCAAAGGCTATTACTGGATCTTAAATCCCCCTGGAAAACACTCGATCAGGAAAACCTAAAATTTCCCCCCTTCCCTTTCTGGGATTTCCATCTGCCAGAGATACGGGGTAGGAGAGGGATTACTGCCCTGCCAACACTTCCCTCCAGAGTGGGTAGAGAGCCAAACTGCAGAGAATGAGAATAAATTATAGCTGAGAGGAGAGAAGAGCTCTAAGGAAAGGAAAATGCTTCCTCTGACTGCCTCATCCCTGCGGCACAGAAGAACAGTGCCAGGAAATCCACAGCAAACTAACAAGGCCCTTTCTTCAAAACCTAATCTACATCAACAAATACAAAATATCTCAAAATTTTTCATCATTTCAATGAGAAATGTAGACCCTGGGTGTACTGCTGAATTTTGTATTCTAAGCCATGTATATAAAAACCCTACAGGCCTGATTGCTGAGGACCTACTATATGAAATGGCTCATAAACTAGTAAATCAACAGAAAAATACAGACTGGGTCATTTCTTCCCAATTTAGTCTTTATTTGCATATGCCTTTTTTGCCTTTTTTTTTTTTTAATAGTTTATAGCTTTCCTTGCCTCTTTCACTCCACACTGGACAGACATTTTAGGCCCCCAGAAAAAAATTGAATATATGAATCAAAAGAAAAGTCACGGGAAAAAATGACAGCAATTTTCATGTTAAAGACAGCTTTGACATATTAAATAGTATCTCAGAAATGAAGTAAAGCCAGTGATACAGAATGATTCATTAGAATGAAATTAATCTGAGGAATAATTAATTCTGAGGGGATGGATAAAAAGAATACAAATAGATATATTAGCAGCAAAACTCTTCAGCAATGAGTGTGACAGTGATTTCTAGCAACAGTGGATGAGACTGTGGATAATACAATTTTCTCAGCAGATGGTTTGGTAGGTGGCACTCTCCCTCCTAAGCTTGTGTTACAGATTTACTCCTGAGCTGCCTGCCAGCATCAAATAGATCCTAACCCATATTCCAGCCCAGCTGCTGACTGATGGATGGAGAACTGTTTAATAGAAGATTTGTGTGGTTTTCTGATGCAGGACATGTGAAGATGAAGAGTGTGCTTGGTACCTACAGCAAGCGAGCAATAGTTTGCCCTAGAGCTGATTATTAAGTTCATGTTATTACACATCTGGCATGGTCAGGCTCCACAGTTTTGCCACTGGCAGGCTAAAAATCCTTGAATTAAAGATAATTAAACTAATACTTACCAAAAAAATAGAAGCATCACTTCTTACTCTTAGTGAAGATTGACCTGCATTTCAGACCTGCACTGCAGGGAGCCAGGGGAGCCCAACCAGGTCTTTCTGCAAGGGGAGCAGCCCCAGGGTGCCCAAGGAGCACAACAGGTCCAGCTGTGGTAGAGAGGTCAACCAGCAGTCTAGCAATGACCAGATCACTCCAAATGTCCCACTCTTGTCCAAATGTCTCAGGCACCATTTTCCCATCTGCAGCTCCCCAGACAACCCTGCTGTGGTTGCAATGTTGCAATTCCACCTTCAGGTTCTGGGATTAAACTGTTCTCCGAGGCAAGATGCTGGTTGTCAAAATCAAGTCACACAGTCTGGGCTTGATGGCAGTCAGAAACATTCCACCAAGTTCACTGGGACAATAATCCAAACAAGAATCTGTCCTAAGGTCTAAACTCTGGGCTGCTCCACTCCTCCTGACATAACTTTCCTTCAAACTTTTGAAAAACGCAGCAATCCAACCAGATTACCCCAAACTACAATATAATCCTAAATCCACTTTCAGCCTAGCTCACCTGGGTATGTCATCCTGTTCCAGCCTCTGTGCCTGTCCCACCACATCAGGCAGGACTGTTTCATCCCCACAACATGGGTAACATCTCCCTCTGCATTCCTGCCTCCATGCCCTTGGCTTTTCCCTGCCCTGTGTTGCAAAGAACTGTTGCTGAGACAGTCTCTGACAGACAGTACGTTCCCAGGCTGGAAATGTTCCCTGAGTCTCATCATCCATTTGTCAACATCTGTCTCAAGGTCAGGGGCCTTCCAAGCTGACCAGTTCTCCCTGCTCCCTTCCTGCAAAGCTCAGCTGCCCAGGGCTGGGCTTTGCACGTCAGGGCTCAGCTCCTCCAACACAGGCATCCAGTGTCTCTTCCTCAGGCCATCAAAGCAGTTCCCTCCATTTAGGAGACACTAAAATCAGGGATGTCTTCTAGATACAAGTTCCATTTTAGGAAAGACTATAGGATCTGTTCCTATCTACTTTCTAACTTTATTTTTTCCCCCGCTCTTTACAGTGATTTTCTGCTTTGCTTTTCTCAGCATTTTGTTCTAAGAATTTCCCCTGTGTCTTTGGGAACTATGGACAGCTTAAACAGGATTTTTCCACTGTTTTCTTGTATTTTTCCACACTCAGTGCCAGCACAGTCATCAGCAGAACAATCCAGCAGAGTGCACAGGGACTTTCACCAACCAGAGGAACCTCAGGGGAGCCAAGAGAGCCACTAGAGCCTGAGACCGATGGGACCCAACTGGGACCAGGAGCAATGGCTCGAATTGCTCCAGAGGAGGTTTAGATTAGATATTAGAAAAAATTTCTTCACCCTAAAGGTTGTCAAGTCCTGGAACAGGCTGCCCAGGGCAGTGGTGGAGTCACCATCCCTGGAGGAATTTAAAAGACACACAAATGTGAATCTTGGGGATGTGGATTAGTGGTGGCCTTGGGAGTGCTGGGGGAACAGTTGGACTGTTCATAAAGGTCATAAAGGTCTTTTCCAACAGAAATGATTCTATGATTCTATCTTAGGAATTTCACATGCCTTCGTAGGATTTTCCTGGTGATCTCTGGGAACATACGCTCTAGTTTTCAAGGAATTTCCACCCAGCTTTCAGGAAATTTCTTACTGCCTCCTAGAAAACCTCCCCATTGCTTTCCAAGTATTTCTTTCCCCTTACTAGGAACTTACATTTTCTTTCTAGGAATTTCCACGTGCTTTCGAGATATCCCTAAAGACCTTCTAGAAATTTCCCTGATGCTTTTTAGTAATTGTGTTCTATTTATAGGAATTCCTTTCTGCTTCCAGAAGTTCCTTTCTGCTCTTTAGAAATTTGCAACAGCTTTCTAAGAACTGTGCATTTATTTCCAGTATTCCTCCATTGCTTTATAGCAATTTCTCCTTACTTCATGAGAAATTCCCTCTAGCTTTCTGGGAATTTGTAGCCAATTTCTCAGAATTCACATTTTGCTTTCCTGGAGTCCTCCCACAGCTTTCTAGGAATTCAGTTTTGCTTTCTAAGAATTTCCCGCAGTTTTTTGAGGAGCTGCCTGCAGTTTTGTACATCTCTCATGTGGTTTTCTAGACATTTTTCATATTTTTATAGGAATCCCCTGCTGCTATGAATCTCTCACAGCTTTCTAAGCATTCCTATCACCTTTCAGGTATATCTTTCATGCCGTGGACATGGTGTCAAGTGTTGTTCCATGCTGTTTGTGCAGCTGCATGTGGTGACATTCTGTGTGCTATTCCAAGTCGTCCTGTGGTGTCTTGTTTTGTCATATGTTGTGCTGCCACGCCTTGTTCTCACCTGTTTGCTCATGTTGCTGCAGACAATGTCTTGTGTGTCTTCTGCTTCTGCATCCTAAGTTCCATCCTATGTGCCTGCAGGAATAAACTTTTGAGAGTTCCTGTTTTAACTGCTGTTTTATAAAGCCATTAGAAAAACTCAGGAGTGGAAAGTATAAGGGTTCAGAAATACCTGGTCTCTAGACGATGATGAAAAAAATTGTCAAGTCTGGTTGGAGCAGTTTTAAGATCCTGTGGCTGTTCCATGTGCCCTGTGGGATATTCCTACACCTCCTCTTGCCCCCACAGGTGCATATTGACATCCCAGATCTCTCAGCCTGGCCAAGGGTCTTGCTGCCAACAGCAGCTGGCACAGATGCACAGATGCTTCAGGGCATAAATGATCCCACAAGAGCCTTTTATAAAATAGCCACATCATAGAGGAAATGGCTTCCTAATCCCCTTGAAAGGCTGGTTTATCCCTTTAAACATAGCTTTATGTCCTTTCTAAATGCAGATTGGCTTTTCATCTTCATTCCCTTCCAGTCTTATCCAATATAACTATGCATCTAGAGAAACAGGAAAATTGAGTGTGCATCAAATTAGCTTGGCACAGTATAGCATGAATAACCTAGAGCTGAGTTCAAATATTGCAGATGGAGCGAAAACATTTAAGTGATTTTGTAAGTAACACTCTCTCATCTTATATAAGAGTTTTATTACAATTTATATTGCCAAAAAGTGTAGTGTTGCTTGTCTGTTTTATCAGATTTCCAAAGATAATAGTTTACTCCTTATCTGCTGGGAATGGAAAAACTGGGCCATGTTTTTTGATATACTGGCACAGCCTCACAGGCATCTCTGGCTCATTTACAGAAACAATCCTTGAACTCTCCCAGACTGTACTGACGTCCCTTCCAGTCTGGGGTTTGGATTTTCTACATAAAATTAATGCATATTACGTCAGGAGACCACAGGAAATGCTGTATATACATCGTTCACCTCGCCCAGCATTCTGCTCCTGATGGCAAAATCCAGCATAAAACCTTCACAGGCACTTCCCATTGAGCACTAATGAACAGTTCCCAGAAATGTTGCTGGTTTCTTCTGGCAAACCCCTGATAATGGCCGGCTTGGTGCCAAGGCCAGTTCCTGACACAATATTCCAAGCCAGCACTGAATACACTCCGGTTTCTTGCACTGTAACTTCAGGAATGTCACCACATCATTCCCCACCTGCTCTACAACTACTTTTTTCATAGAACAGTTAAGTCTTGATATCTCCCACGCTTGCCTTTACTCTCTGACTGCACTGTTTATCATCCAGGGTTTGGAATTCCTGGTCCTGCAGTGCCACTTACTGGACATTTATGTTCATAAAAATCAATGTGCAGCAGCTCTTCATTTTCTCTGTTTATTGCCAGGGCCAATTTGAAATGGAGAAAACCAAAAAACATTAATGACCATTTAGGAATACAGGAGAGCTTGAGAAAAGCAAATACAGTAAAACTCATTTCTTAGATGAGGCAGTAATTGTAGAGGAATAGAAATCCTCCTTTTCTGGTCACTGTAGAGAAGAATTTGCCCTGTAATAGTCTGGGAATTCTTCCAGGTGGAAACATGCAGATGATTAAATTCATCCCTAGTTCAATAAATACATCTGGGGATTTGCAGGAATCTTATTAATATATTCCTTGGGAAATAAGGCAACTGAAAGTAATGCTTCAAAAGGAGCTGGGGTAGGGCTTATTTGATTAATCCAGTCATACTCTCTAGGCACGTGTTTCATGTTAGTACTTGGCTGTAATTTAACAAGGAAGACACTACACTCTCCATGAACCTTTAAGGAAACACACACTTGTGCTCACCCATGAGGTACTGATTGATCACATGAGATTGGCTGTTTTTGGAGTCCTTGGGGGGGGCCAGGACTTTTGAAGAACAAGTCCACAATATTCAATTTTAGATCAACATGCTCAAAACCACATTCTGACGTCTGTCCCTCCTGATTCTCCAAGGTAGAGAGGTGGCTGGAGATCATGGGAGCCCCTCCAGCCCACCCAGTCGACCTTCTGCTCGTGGAAGGCACCAGTAGGATCAGTACACCTGGTCTCAGTGTAGAACAGAAACAGGACCAGGACAAAAGCCCCATCTGAGCCTGGGAGCTGGCACATCCTCTCAGAGTCTACATTTTTTAATATGGCAAAAAATATTTTACTGTGAAAATTATTGCAGATGAAAAAACACAGGTAGTCAGAGGTCAGATATTTTTTGTGACTACTCAGATTCACCCATTTGCCTGGCAGTTTGTAGCTCATGAGCAATTGGTGGTGGTTGCTCAGAGCCATCTCAAAACTTTTCAGGATTCCTGGCAAAATATCAGATTTGTTTCTCAGCAATGGGAGAAATTACTCATCTAGTGAAAGAGAAGTTATGTAGCTTTCAAAACCATCTGCACTGAGTAGAGAGCAAATTATTAACTGAAGGAATGAATGCAGCTTTGCATGCACCAAGTCAGAGAAAGAATTTAGGTATTCATACATCTACATGAGAAAGTCTGCAAGCGGAATTTCAGTTGTGAGATGCAGAAATGACCTAGGTGTGCTTTTAAAGTACATTAACAAGTTAGTATCTTTGGCATATAAGAAAATTATTAGAGGCAGAACACATCAGTCCTCAGAACATAAACCATATACCACAGCACCAGTTATACCCACAGACAACTAATTTGTTTCTGTGCATGACATCCAGCTGTTTCCATTTTCTGAACAAGGTATTTTTCCTGCTCAGTCATTGCAATGTTTTTAGCAACAAGTGTTATGGTCAGACACCATCAAAGATGTATTCATTGCTGGATCTGTCAGTGGCAATGGAGACTGGGATGTGCCTGACAAGATTAAAAAAAATTAAAGAAACTAACAGGGAAGTATTGTGCACAAATTTTGTTGTGCAAAAAAAAAAAATGCAGTGCAAGGGTATCAGTGTTAGCTTTTACTCTTTCATGATGGACTCTCATGGGCCAGATCGGCATGGTCTGAGCCACGCTGAGCCAGGTCAGCTTGGTACTGGTCAGTACTGGTCAGTACTGGTCAGTACTGGTCAGGTCAGTACTGATTGGGTCAGGTTGGTACTGTTCAGGGGTCTGGCTGGCACTGGTTGGCACCCAAAGGAGTGGTGTCATCCTGCAAAGGGTGCTCCCCATGCCCGTGGTAGCTGCAGGATGAGGTGCTCACCCCCGTGATCCCACCCGGGCTGACCCCAGCCCGCATGGTGACAGTGTCATCTCTCCTGACATGCTGAGCTACAGACCACGGGCAGGAGGTAGCAGGTTGCACAGTACAGATATGGACTTCAGGAAGTGAAAGAGCAAAACAAAAGGGCTTAAATTCCACCATTTGTCCCAGTGCCGATTTCCTCTTCCACAGCTGCATCCAGAACATCATTACTGGGTACCAGTTGCTTAAATAGAGATGAAAACACATCCTGCACTGAAAAACATGGACAAAATGACAGGAACATGATGTGCAGATTAGAGTGTTGCTGCTTTGAGCCTGGGAACAGGCTGACTCCAAGAGAAAAGCAACAGTGATACTTTTGCAGGAGCGCTGCTGCTTCCCAGTGCCCGTATCAGACACCTTGGTTATGGGTTGGGAGCCTGGCAAGCCCAGCAAGTTGTTGACAGTGATGTGTGGATGCTCCTTATCTGGCTGCTAATGCATTTTTTATCTCCTCCTTTAGGGGAGAGCGATGTGACAAGGCCTCTCGTACTTGAGCAACCTTCAAAGCAGCCTCCTGAACTGTTGGTGCTGTCCTCACATAAGGCAGTTTGTCATCTCATTGCCAGGTTTGGGGTCTTTAGTGTGGCTTGGATTTCTAATAATAAACCTGTAACAACAATCCCAATCCAGTGCAGCCTGGAAGAGACTGATGTCAGACCTCACTGAGGTCAGACCTCCCCGGGGTCTGCAGCTTCCTCAGGACGGGCAGCAAAGGGGCAGCTGTGATCAGTGACAGGACCCGAGGAAACAGCCAGAGCTCTGCCAGGGGAAGTTTAGGCAGGATATTAGGAAAAGGTTCGTCTTCCAGAGGGTGGTTGGGCTCCCCAGGGAACCCTGATACAACTCGAGGAGCGTTTTGATAACATTCTCAGGCACATGGTGGGATTGTTGGGGGCGTCCTGTGCAGGGCCAGGAGCGGAACTCTGATGATCCCTGTGGGTCCCTTCCAGCTCAGGATATTCTATGGAATAATTAATGTCATTAACTGTGACAGAACTGTGAGGCCGCCCGGGCGGCTCCGGCGCTCCAGGGGAGCGGGCGGAGGGCTGGGGGCGGCCCTGGGCGCTGCCCGCACACCGCGGCCCTGCCGGGCCCTGCCCCGCCGGGGCGGAGCGAGGCG
>VYXB01002892.1:2471494-2504021 GCA_013397135.1 Pachyramphus minor
CACAGCCCCCCGTGTCGTCTCAGCCCCCTCCACAGGACACCAGTCCCGCGTATCGCCCCATACCCGGCACAGGGGACCAGCCCCATCGGTCTCCTCTGTCACCCCTGCAGAGGCCCTGATTTGTTTGTCAGTCCTGTCCTCTCCGCTGGGTCCAGCCCCATATGTCATTCCGTTCACTCCATAGGGGTCTCAGCTCTGTAAGTCACCCATCCCCTCCACAGGCATCCAACCCTATCTGCCACCTCAGTCCCCTCCATAGGGGACCAGCCCCCCATGTCACCCCCTGGTCCCTCTGCAGAGGCCCAGCCCCATGTGTCACCTCTGTCACCCCTGCAGAGGCCCTGATCTATTTGTCACCCTGTCCCCTCCACTGGGTCCAGCCCCAGGTGTTATCCCATCCCTTGCACAGGGTCCCAGCCCCATGTGTCACCCTGTCCTTGTGGAAGCAGGCTGGATACTGGCAGTGCCACACAGCTGGCACTGTGGGGCTGCCTCCTCCCTGCATACATCACAGCTCCCTGCTTCCCCACCTGCTCCCAAAATCTCCGCCTGAGCATGGGCTCTGTGTCACAGGGATTGCGTGGCAGCTGCACAGATCCCAGACCTGCAGGAGACAAGGCTCCCTGCTGCAGGATCGTCCTTTGCAGGGGAGGAATACACCAAATAACTTCAAGGTCAGACACCTGGTAGCCAGAGATAGAGATTTTAATTATAAGTATTGATTTTTAAAAAACTTTTTATTTTAAACAATTTATTGTTATTATAATGGGAAGAAGGGGGTGAAGACTGGCTCTATATCAGTGTGCAATTAAAAAATCACCCATATGGATCCTGTTAGAAAAAGATACATAAAACAGTGAAAAAGTACAGAAGAGGGCCATAAACGTGCCTGGGTAGAGTCAAACCTCCTGCAGTTTCCCGGAGGGGGTGTTAGAAACTAAGGAGCCGAAACAAAATTGCAGCAGTCCGGACTGAAATAAGAGCTTGCGCTAACCCTGTTTAGCAAATAGGGTTTATTTTCCTGAATGTGGAGATGGGGTGGACACGTGTCGTGTCTCTGCGATCTACCTCATGTTTGATGGGGATGGGAAAAGTGGCAGATTGAAAGGCGACACTGCTGAGTTGGCTGCAGGAGCCTCTAACATCTGGAGGTGGCTTTAGTGCAGAATGATGAAATCTCTGATCAAGTTACACACCAAAGATGGCTCCTGTTTTGAGGAGAGAGCCCCAGCAGCAGGCTCAATCCGTTTCACCCAGGCTGCTGCTTTTGTTGCTAGGCTACAAGTGGGATGTACATTTATAAGCAAAAGAAGAAAAAAAAACAAGTATCCTGTAGTGTTGCCATGATTTGCCTTCTCCAGCGTTTCATTTAGGATTGCAGTAGGAAAAATCATAGTGCAGACAAAGATGATTTTTTTTTTCCCTAGTGATTTAGGTAGGTTTTTGGTTGTAGAAGCTGCTTTGGAGAATGAAAACTTGGCAAATGGCATTGTTAACATTTGGTGTAAGAACATTGCATCATACTTCTCCCAGTCATCAGCTGTGCTGCTTATTTCAAACTATGGCAGCAAACTAGTGCAAAGAGAGGAATACCAAATACCAATGCTTACCAAGCCTGATAAGTCTGACATGTGCTCTTTTGCCGGCACACAAAAATGCTTTTTTTCCCTGAAAGTTCTTCTCATTTGAACTAATTAACTGCCATGACTGACATCTCCAGAGAAGGCCTTGTGTTCTTTTCTTTGCCAGAGCAATTAAACTTTGGGTAGTAGCTGGGTTTGCCTTTCCGCTGTTGCTTTGACAATGCGTTGTAGTTTTAAAGTAGAACAAATCACCTTTTACTAATGAGAGAGTGGTTAATCTCCTGTCTTTTCTCCTAAGCCAACACAGCAGTCATTTGGGTGGGCATTGAGGAAAATTGGCCATTGGAAAAGAAAAATCCAAGTTTGTTCAGAAAAAGGAGCCCCCAAAAGGAACATTGTGTTATTTGAGGAATAAAGAGGCCTAATAGGACCCACGAGTATTTTTCTGTGAAAGCAGCATGGAAAAGCAGGGAAATGTTTCAAAAGAACTCAACTCTGCAAAACCAAACAATTTGGTGCAAGGGGCACTTTGCTAATAAACATGTCAGAGGAAGAAGAGCTGTTCTTCTCCCCATTTTATAGCAGCAGGTACTTTTCTCAACCTCAGGGTTTTCCAGCCTACATCTCATTTTGCAGAGCAGAGCACAGATAGCTGGACACCAGGCTGTTAAGGGACTGCTTTGAAAAATAGAGATTTAGGGGCCTAAGTGTGTCAAATCTATTTTTTCTTTCTCCCACATGAAATGTCAGCAGCACCTGACTAACTTTTGAACTATTCCTATTATAAAGAACCCTAAAGAGTTCTGTTAAGAAAGAATTACTGCTATTTCCTTCCATTTTTACTGGATTTTCAGGGAAAAGCCTGACTCTCATTTTTCTGAAAAGGAATTCGTGGTTGCCTCTAGGAGATTCTCTAGGTTACCTCACCTTATCTCATGTGAACCATCACCTGAATTTAGGGATCTGAGGCCTGGTAAAGGACACCACACAAGATATACCTTTCTTTCACGATTTGTGTTGGCTGACTTGCCTTCCTGTGTGCAGGCTGATTAGAATTCTCGGTTAGTGCTGGAATACCCAGCACATTCCATGCTTTGTAACCGAGGGTTGGAGGTTGTAGTTTGGAAGTTTGTGAGATGTCACCATATGCATTACCACAATTATATCTGCACTACTTTTGGATGTAGAATTCTCTTCAGACTTCTCTCTAGGTTCACAGTTACATCACCATGAAATTTGTTTTTCTGTCACCCTACTCCCAATTTTAGCTTAGATACTGGGAAGAACTGACAAAGTTTCTTACTTACAGAGTGCATTTTTTCAAGGCTTGGTTTGAAATACAAGGTGTCAGCAACATAAGAAAATACTAGTGTTTCCAAGGAGGGTAGTAAAGCTGCTTTTCATCATTTGTGCACTGCTGCATGAGTTCAAGTTGCCCAGAATTTCCCAGACTGTGTGCCCATCTGGATTATTCAGTCATGCAGTACGGTTTATAGGTGGTATAAATAAATTATTCAATGTTTAAGTTGTTCGAAATTGTGTGGTATGTTACTGTCTGAAATATATTAAATAGTAATTGCTACTCTCTTAGCTGTTGCTTTGGTTTGAAAAATGGTTGCATGACCTTCAATGGGATGTTTAAAACATGAACTTTGAAAAGGAGCTGCAGAAAGTTGAACTCCTGACAACTCCTGAATCTGCATTTTGTATAATTGCTGCTACTGCTGTTGTTAACCTTTAAGCAAGGGTTAAAGTCTTCTGCTGTTGCTGATTCTGTGGCAAATCTAAACTTAGCCTTTGTACCAAAACTGTTCATCAGACTTTGTGCTGGTTTTGTATGTAATTATTATATTAGTAGAGGCCACTCTCCCTTATTCTTAAGCCCTTTTTTCCCTCCAGTTAATATTACTATTAACCATTAGACCACAAACTGGCAGATGATTCTATCTCATCAGAGAGGGCAAGAAATTGGGTATATTTGGTACTGGGGCTTCCAACTCAGGTCAATGTCACTTTCTGATTGAAAGCACAAGATAAAAAAGATAGTCGAAGAATTAGTGATTTTAAAAAAAGATTTCTATAGAAGAAGTTGAGAATTTCTGTTCAGATAAACAAAGACCTTAGTCATCAGTGAGTTCTAATGTGCTTTTTATTTTCTGATTATTGGGGCTGGGAGAGCATTGGGCGGAGGTGAGGAGGCATCAGGGAGGTCTGGAGAGAGAGTGGTAGAGAAATTTCTGTAAAGCACTTGGGAAGTGCAGTTTTGCACAGTGGTGTCCTCCCTGGGATCTGCCATCTGTATCCCCACATCTCATTGCCTCTGATCTGCAGAACTACATGCTAACAACATGCCAAGTGTGGCCAGTTCTTTCACTTGACAGTCACAGAATCACACGATGGTTTGGGTTGGAAGGGACCTTAAAGATCATCTCGTCCCATGGGCAAGGACACCTTCTACCAGACCAGGTTGCTCCAAGCCCTATCCCACCTGGTCTTGAACACTTCCAGGGATGGGGCAGCCACAGCTTCTATGAGCAGCCTGTGCCAGAGGCTCACCACCCTCAAAGTAAAGACTTTTTTTCCCCACTATCTAATCTCGACCTACTCTCTGTCAGTGTGAAGCCATTCCCCCTTGTCCTGTCACTCCAGGCCCTTGTAAATAGTCTCTCTCCACCTTTCTTGTAGGCTCTTTTCAGGTACTGGAAGGCCACAATTAGGACATCCCTAAGCTTCTCTTCTCCAGGCTGAACAATCCCAATTCTCCCAGCCTTTCCTCATAGGAGGAAAACGCAGTCATGTGTTTATGGAAAAATTTGTGAACTCACAATCAGTTACAATTCTGAAAACATGCCTTGCTCCACAGGAAGAGGCACAGTGTGAAATGCGGGTAATCAAACCCCCGTGTCAGTGCTGGGGACACACATGGTGCCAAAAACCATTCCTGGTCATGGGAATGCCGTTCCCTGCATTGTTAACTCGCAGGAGTGCAGCAGGGAGCGGTTTTGCCCAGGATAGCTGATGCTCACCCAGACAATCCGGCAACACGAGGGAGGATTTAGCTGCTGTTCTCCACGGGCAGTTCGGATACAGCCGCCCGGATTTGGAAACTGAAAGGGTTTAGTGATATGAATGTGCCAGAGAGCATAGTCCTTTCTTTATTGCTGATTTAATTTACTGGTGGGGACTGTCACCAGCTGCAGGGTTTGCAGGTACCAGTGCTTCTATTAAATACTTTTCTAATTGATCTGTTCTTTAAAATAGTGAAAATATATCTTATTTCCTTCCTTGCTGCATGTTTTCCATGATAGATGTTAATTGTTTTGACTGTGTTACAACACTGTCTTTTATCCTTTCCATTACTGCTGATCCTTCTGTGTGAACATGACGTCTAAATGATATTTCACTGTGGATTATTACAGTAACCAATGTGTTTGTAAAATTCATGTTGTTTCCCAAATCCTCTGTTAATGGCATTGTTTGTGGAGGAGAGTTGTTTTGGTATCAGCTTGGGCTGTACCTTTCCACCTTAACATTTCAGGTGCTGTTGATTCAAATGTTTGTCCTCTTTCAGGGTGGTCTCCCATCTGTTGGTTCTTACTGAATAGCAGCAGATGGGAACAATAAATTCAGGTGTTTATACATAAGCTCCTTAATTAACTGAACTAATTAATAATGTTTAGGTAGTTATTGAACTTTGCCTTCCTTAGTTGACTGTAACAAAGCAAACAGTTTTATCTCTGTTGTAGAGGAATTCTGCTTTTGCTTTCCAGTTCCTTTTCAAACTTTCTACTTATCTCAGGGTTCGGATGGATTTATTTAAATTTGATTTAACCAAAATGTCCTTTATTTTTTCTTTACACAATTAAATTGTGGATAATGAGAACTTAAATATTGGGCACACTTAATACAGATGGAAAATTATATCACTGAAGGTAGTAGAGTTACACCCTTGACAAAGCATTGTAGTAAAAATAATAATTAAATCTTAAGTTGTTTTATTACAGTGAGTATTTGAGTATTTGAATGGCCTATGCAAACAGCAGCATCCTTCTGAAATTGTATCTGAAAATTAAGGTGACAGGTAGGTAAAATACTGTTGCAGCAACTTACATTGAGGGTGTCATACCTATTTCTTGGAGTTTTACAGTCTCACTGTTTAAATTAAAAAACAAATTAAAAGCCATATAGTTCATAATGATGACTGTGTGGCTGTTAGATAATATATTAATGAAACCATTTTTTTGCACAGTCACCATTTTTACTTTATAGTTGGACATTTTGTTTTATAAGAAGATCTCTTTGAAGTACATCAGCATTTTATTAGCGTATGTTTTTGCTTTATGGGATTTATTTCCCTTTTCAGCATTTACTAATTGGGTCTGATAGGTCATGAGTAGCATCGTACACTCTCTTTTAAACAAGAGGTGGGGCTTTTATTCTAAAAACATTTTGCTGGAAAACTCCTAAGTTTTCAAGACAGAAATTCCCTTGTTCTCTTAGGCACTATTGTAAGAGGTCTATGACTCAGAGTCCCGAGACTGGCAAACTCAGCCACCTTTTTCACTTCACTGCAAGTTTTATGTGTTTCCAAATGATATTATTCCAGTATCTGAACTTTTTTACACTCCCTTGTACAGGTGACACCAGCTCCTTCTCTGGACATTGGTGGTCTGCTTGGTTCATTTTAGAGTTCTTTAGGACAGCAGTGTTCCTACTTACCTACTAAAAGTGCAAGTCAGTTATATCAGTCACATCACTGAGAAAAGAAAATGGGTTTGGGCACTTAAATAGCTGTCACCTAAAATTTTACCCCCCTTTTACGTGAGAGCTAACCTTTTTCAGGGTAGACAGCTGTCCTGCCCACACATCCTATGCAGGATTGGAGGCAACATACTGTCCTTTATTCAGATTGGTAATAGTAAAGTCAGTGTTTTCTGTTGTCACCTTTCTAAACACACACAGTGATTTCAAGCATGAACTTTTTGTTGTAGCACGTGTATTAATGGATGTTGTCGATTTTCCCAGTAGGTTGCTTTTTGCTGCTGCAGCACTAACACTTCTTGGGTAGATTTACAAGGAGAAAGAAAGACCAAAGCATGTGCTGACATGCTTCTGCTAGCTTAGTCTGGCTAGCCTGGGTAACAGCAGGCAGAAAGGCATGGAAGTAGGAATTTTACCTTGTGCTGGCAGCCAGAGTGGTTGTGTATTGTCTTTGAGTTGCTTTTATTTTGCTAGAGTGTGTTACAGCCACCCTGGTTACTCTCTTACCCCTACTGCTTAGATCTTGCTCTCTCTTCTGCCGTCATACCTGCACATACACAAGGGCTGGGAGTTTTTCCCGTTACCTCAATCTCTTTACTCTGGCCTGTCAAAATGTTTAAATTAGCTATGTTCTGTGTTCCTTGTTTGTTGTTTTCCCTGCAGATTTAAGGCTAGGCCTCAAGGTTTGTAATCCTTACTCCTTACTCCCTGACATGCTGTCAATGCTCTTCCTAATGCATCCCAGGATCTCATTGGCCTTCTTTGGCCCCCAGGATCCCCAGTTCTTCACAGAGCTGCTCTGCAGCAGGTCAGACCCAGCCTGTACAGGTGCAGGTGCTTTGTTTCTGCTGAATTAGTTTCCTGCCAAGGCACTAAGTTCTACCAGCACATCTGGGTCAAAGAGCGTCAGAGTGGGCATGGAGTAGGTCAGGTGGGGAGGGGATAAAGACAGGGTGTGAAAGTGTTGTATTCTGTGTTCTGTAGATCCACCTTGAACCACCTGCAGTGAAGGAAGATCTTTATTGTTTAGATTTCTTATTACTAAGCTACTTGGTTTTGTGGAAAGAGGTATCAGATATAGAAACAATTCACAGACAACCCTGTAGTGTATATGCTAATCAGAGTGAAAAGAAAGAACTAATCAGAGTGAAAAGAAAGAAAAGAGCTTCTGTTTAAGGAGTCCTTTATTCAGAATTCATTAGGCAGCTTTAAACAGATTATGATAAGCTATCCTAATCAGACTTTAATATTTTCTTAATGAAACAGATAATTTAATTATAAAAATATTTTTACACTTGGACTTTCCTACAAATGACATACCAATAGGGAAGCATTCATAGAACAAGTTACCAGCCCTGGTGTTGAGATTTTTATCTCTTTTTTTGGTGGAAAACAATTTTTTGAATAAATGAGTGCACTTGCCTTCATAGGGCTTTGCAGAACCAGCAGTTCCCCCCTTAGACCAGAAGATGGCTGTTGTTTCACAACATATAACTGTTCATGGGAGGGTATTTTTAATTATAAAGTAGTAAGAAAGGGAAAAGAAACCTGAGGAGCATCTCCTGTTCAGATGCTCTGCATGAGAATTTTGTTCTCCAAATCTGCCGTGAGTCTTTTTTCATTTCTGTGATCTATGTTTGTCTGTGATGTGCCTGGTGAGAAATGTATCACATGAAAATAATCCTACTAATAAAAGGTCCTGTGCAATAATGAACTTAACAGTGAGGGAAATGTGAGTAGAAGAAGGGGGCAGAGATTGGTTTCTCCTCTTCTACCACACTTACTGTCCTTCTGGAATCACAGAATGGTTTGTCTTGGAAGGGGCTTTAAAGATCATCTCAGACAACTTCATGGTGTTCTTGAGTTAAGATGAAAATACACTTCAGTGGCAGCTTATGCCATATGTATTAGTTGTCCTCATAATAATTATGTTTTTCCTATTAAAATGGATAAAATACTATGTGATATTGACTGTATTTATACAGATCCAATTTCCTTCAGCAATTGAACAAGCATTATTTGGAGGATGTTCTTTTTTTAACTGGCTACTGAATATATGACAGAAATTTCTCTTAAGAAAGTTAAAATTCATACACCCTGTGCTATGGAGGAACTGTCCTCCTTTCATTAGATTTTGAAGTACAATTAGTCATCCTGAACTATTTTTTAATTTTCTGGGCTTTATGCCCCATAAATGCAAAACTTATGTTAGCTCAGTGTCCTTCATTGTAGTTCTTTAACCATCTTTGAAGTATCATTAGGAGATCTGGTCATGTGTTCAGAATGGGGCAAATTGTTGTATTATATAATCTCTGTGTTGTTAAAACATGGATTTAGAGAAACAACATTTATTAAAACAATTTGGTGGGTTTGTGTTCCTAATTTTGTTTTGCTATGCCAGAGAGGTTAACTGGATTTTATTAAATAATCCTTCTGTCACTGTACTTCAGGCATCTCTTGAAATATTTGATTTCTTCTTCCCTTCAATACAGTATTTTCAACACATTTTCAGGGTTTTTTACTCATAACCACTTTTCTTGTTGCAGGTTACAGGTACATTAAGAAATAAATACAATTCTGAATTGCACGTTTTCCTGTTTTCTTCACAGAGTTTTAGAAGATGTCAGCAAATATACCATTAAATATCAATATCAAGGAGCCCCGATGGGATCAAAGCACTTTTTCTGGACGAGCCAATCACTTCTTTACTGTAACAGACCCCCGGAATATTTTGTTATCTGATGCCAAACTGGAAAATGCAAGAAAAATTGTGCATGATTACAGGTATGGCATTGGCTGCTTCTGCTGCTGACCCAAAAAACGTCCATGTCAATGATAAGTACATGGTGATGTATTTAAAAGGAAATATTTAAAACACTGTTTTCATTGCACCACTCTGTTCTTACTTCAGAGCTTGAAACCCTTTTTTTTTAAAACAAATTTGCCAATGGATAGGGAAGAGTTATATAAACTGAGAACCCCTGTTAAGGGTTCTGAAATACAGAAGTGTCTAGTTCTGAAATCAGTTAATATGACAGCAGAGCTTAAAACTTCCTCTTGTGTGTTGCATTGTTTGGAGGAAGTGGTGTCCTAAATACTCACCAAGTGAATTTTTAAAGTTTCACACTGATGGCTCCAGAGATTTTAGCTCTCAAATCTAGTCCAGGTTTGAGTAAATATAAGGTTGGTGTTGAATATATTGACTAAGCCAACATAACCACTGCTGGGAGCTTTGATTCTTTTTATTTCGCCAGTCCATGTAAAAGCCAAAGAAGATCTACAAGCTAAGTGTGAGGCTTGGTTAAGTTAGAGTGAACATCCCAAAATCCTCTGGTGCCACACTCCTCACGGGAGGTTGCAGCGTTTTATAACCATTGTGCTTTTTGCTGTTGTGTTATTTTGTTTTTGAACTTGTCCCAAGACTAGGTATTGTAGAACCTGGCTTGACAGAAGATGAGTTGTGGAGGGCCAAATACATCTATGATTCCGCCTTTCACCCAGACACTGGTGAAAAGATGGTCTTGATTGGCCGAATGTCCGCTCAGGTCCCCATGAACATGACCATCACAGGTTGTATGATGACCTTTTATAGGTAAGTGATGGCAATATAGCACATGAAGCGTTTGCCTATGAAGTGAAAGTCAATGTTATTGTCAAAAGTTTTATAGTAACTGTTTTTAAATGTAAATTTTTGCTTCCTTTTCTCTTCTCTCTTCACATTCCCTCACACTGATTAATGGTTCCCTCTAGAAGTAGTTGTGAAATAAGCCCTTAGCCTCCTTCACCATCCCACTTTTCCTCAAACTGGCATATGTTCCAAAATCCCATCTGTGTAGGAGAGTTGTGTGGAGGATAAAGAGGAGGAGATACCTGGGAATGTCTAACCTTGTTGGTCTGGCATGCAGGATGTTCTGTCTGCCACGTGAGTACTCAGTATGCTTCGGTCATCGAGTTCCTCCAGCTCCCCTTTGATCCCTGCATTTCCTCAGAGGTTTTGGAATCCAGGGAAGCCCACAGCAGGAGCCAGTGTGATCTTTTAGCAGCCTCTATGTTAGAACTATTCTCTGGCCCAGCGCTTGGTCAGCAGGAGCTGCTCAGAGAAAATAGCAACAGTGTTTTGAATGCTGAGGTTGTATGAGCTCTTGACACACACCAAGACAGGCCCAGCTCTTTTGAACATATGTGTGTTATAAAAAACAGTCAATAGCGTGAATCAAACCCTCAGTGCAGCTGCCCATTCCCAAGCACTGCCTCCTGTTAACTGCTTATTCTCTTACATATGTTCTGTTATTAGAGCTGCTCTGTATCCTTTCTTTGCATTATTGCTCAGATTCACAACTAGGTGATTTATTAGCCTGGAAGGCATTGGTTCCTTTGGACCAAATCTTCAGCACTGCAAACAGGATTGTTGGAAGTCCTTGGATGATGCAGTGTATCCTCTCTGTCACTGCACATCACATGCTCTGGTTACTGGTGGCCACTGGAAGAAGCAAATTCCCTGTTATACCTGCGAGGGCTCTTGGATGTGCAGTAGGACAATGTGAGTCACACCTAAACCTTAGAGCAGGCCTAACATCCTCTATACAGCAGTAGCAAGGAAAAAGGAAAAGATGACTCAGGAGAAGAGTTGCACATGCACAGGAGGAAAGGAGGAAGAACAGCAGCAGTGATGGAAAAAATCCAGATGATTTATCACTGTTACTTAAGTATCTCAAATACTAGAAATCAGAGGGAATAATATACATTCCCAAATCTCCTGAATCTTTCAATTTTTTGCAGTTTAAACAAATAACATACCTTCCCACTTCAGAATGTCATGACAGACACACATCTTCTGCTCTATCATGTCTTCTTTTCTTCATCCTGTCACAGAATAATTGGTACAACTGTTGCTTCTTCTTTAGCCCTCAGTTTCCATATCATCCCCCGATGCAAATCACATTTCTGTTGCAGCTACTGCCTGTGTTATTAAATAATTTCATTAAATGTAAGCTTTAGAGTCCTATGAAGTATTATTTGAATGATCAAGAAATAATTTTCAGTAGCAACCCTTACTTTTAGTGACCTGGTTCTCCCAAATGAAATTTTGGTGGAGCAGAATGAGATGTTTCCACTGTGGACAGAGCTTGTGGTCTGAGTGCACAAACACATAATTTTCCCATGGTATACTCTCCTTGTAAAATGATTGTATCTACAGTTTAACAGGGACCACATCATCCTGTTAAATGGAGACTCTGCAACTGGTACAGGACATATTTTTTTCACTGCCTCTACCTGTGCTCACTAATTGGCACCTTTTTGTTATGCTGTATTGAACCAGACTAATTTGCATTCTGTATCTCTACTTAAACATGCAGATATTTTAATGAAAATAATTTTTCATTTTGGAATTGGGTCTTTTAATCTGGTTGTACATGTGACTGAATGTTTGTCACAGGAGTTTATTAAAACAATGGCATCATACTAGCTTTTTGAAGACTGAAGGGATAAACCCTGGCTCCTAAAATTCAGTCACTTATGGAGCTTCCAAAGAGAACTAGCAGACTGTAGAGGAATAATAACCCTGGAAAAGCATTCTGGAAATTAGAGCATTCCCTGTTTCTCTGGGTGTTTTTTATAGAGAGATTTGCTATAATGCTTTTGTTATTACAACAAACCTTCATCCCAAGCGAACCTTCCTAGTTAATTACAATGTTTTTAAATTCTTCCCCCAGAAGAACTCTTGATAATAAGACAGTATGTCATTGACTGTGTTGATTCATTCAAATAAACAAGAACCTCTGCATGGTTACTGCTTGCAGTGGCTTTTCTTGATTTGCCATCATTTTCCTGTGCTGTTGATTCAACTGTGGTTTTAATAATAATGATTACAATTGTTTCTCTTTTCCAGAACGACACCAGCAGTGCTTTTCTGGCAGTGGATCAACCAGTCCTTCAATGCTGTAGTAAATTACACGAACAGGAGCGGGGATGCCCCAATCACTGTCAGGTCAGATCCTGAACCACATAGTTCTGATGAGTTTATGAGTTGCTCTCTAATGTACTCGAATATGGTTGGGCATTAAAGTTTGAGGTGACAGAGGGCTAAGTTTTCCCGTCTATACTCATTATTAATTTGATATGCACAGATGAGGATTCTGAGAATGACAGAGGCAAGAACTCCATTTCTACCATTAAAGACAAGCCTGAGCACACTGATCATGAGCTCTTAACAGTGTAGGATTTAGTAGGAGTCTGTTGTTGGGCTAAATAAGCCATTTGCAAGTGCCTCACCAGTTTGGTGTCATACTAGGATATTTCTAAGCTGAAATTTTGGACCTTTATGTGTGTCACTGTGCCACCTCCTCAGTGTCCAGCACACACCACACTGGAGGCTTATTTACAAAAAGAGGTTCCTTCAAGGAAATGCTCTGTGCTTGTTTCTGTGTGATGGCAAGAAGAGAGACTAAATAGATGCAGAAAGCTAGAAATCTCAAGCTGAAAAAGGGGAAATCAAAATGAAAGAGGGGAAATTTAGGTTAGATATACAGAAGAAATTCTTCCCTGTGAGGGTGGTGAGGCACAGAAACAGGTTGCCCAGAAAAGTTGTGGATGCTCCCTCCCTAGAAGTGTTCAAGGCCAGGTTGGGTGGGGCTTGGAGCAACCTGGTTTAGTGGAAGATGTCCCTGTCCATGGCATGGTGGTAGAACAAGATGTACTTTTAAGTCCCTTCCAACCTAAACCATTCTGTGATTCTGTGAATAGAAAACCGAAATTGCAGTGCTTGACTTTCTGGGCCTGACTTGCTTAATGATGGCCAGGAGAAAACCATGGATTCAAGCATATACAGGCACCTCCCAGCTGGGAAGTATGTACAGTGTGATTTAGAGCAGTGTTTGCAGCATAGCTGCCTGCATGTATGGGGTTTGGTATGGTTTATTTTAATTACTATTCTAGACATGGCCTTAGAAATACAAACTGATTTTATTAGGTTAAGCAATTAGGAAATTAAATAGAGAACTAATCCTTGAAGGTGTTTATTCAGACACATGAGAAAGTGCTGAGCAGGCACAACCAGCAGAACCTGATTCAATATTACAATGCTGCTTGATAGGTGATTTCTACTGCTAGTGAAATAAAACTGTTTAATTCAGGGTCCTTTTAGATCTTCCCTCCACATCTTATTGCAGTAGCACAAAAAGGTCTGTTTCTTAACTTCAGGGGGCGTAACTACATGTGTAAAATGTAATTATTTTTAAAAGTGAGGTAAATGTAGTTGTGCATGTGCAAACATTTTCATTTCTGTTTTAGCCAGCTGGGAACAGCCTATGTTTCTGCCACCACCGGTGCTGTCGCAACAGCTTTAGGACTTAATGCACTAGCAAAGGTATTGCTGATATTTTTTTCCATTCTCACTAGACTGTGGTGAGCTTGAAGCTCATGTCTCCTCCGGTGTGTCTGTGTCATGTGAACAGCTCCCAGTATGGAGCTGTAATGGCCTTTGGCAGCTCCTTTCTCCACATCACAACCTTATTTTTTCCCAGTGTAGGTGGTTCTATATATGTTTCTCAAGCAGCCTGTCCTCACGTGTGTCAGACAGCCTCGTGTTTGGTTAATGCAAACTGTATCTAGTAAGGTGCCTTTTTGGCAATTTCTTTTTCACATGTCAAAGGCATTTAATAGTACTTACAAGTTAATTGGAGTGGAGATGTAATTACACTTCCCTGTGATGCTACTAAATTCAGAATGGTTTTGCCACTGTCCTGCCACTTCTCACTCCTGACAGAAGCATTTGTGACTTATTTCATGTTTATTGTTTTTCTGCCTCTGCCCCACCAGTGAGTTTTCACAGAATTTTAATGTGAAGGAAGTAAGTCTGGTCTGTGATTATCACATGAAGCATTTGAATATGACCTTTGGGAAAGCCAATGATTATGTAAATTTTTTCTTTTCCTTTTTTCCCCTCTCTGTGTGTTTTACAGCGCGTCTCACCTCTTGTAGGACGGTTTGTTCCTTTTGCTGCTGTTGCTTCTGCAAACTGCATTAATATTCCACTAATGAGACAAAGGTAGGAAAAAGAACAAAGATCACTCATGCTGGAAGAAAAGATGATACTGAGTTTGTAGATCAGCAAGTTATTCAATAAGAGACATTCTGTATCTTTAGCTTGTTTCAGAACCTTGCAAAAACCTCATGCGGGATCTTGTTTTGACTGATTGTTTGTGACAGGTATAAAATAGAATATCCTCATTCTCTTCAAGTAGAGTTCTTCAGTCCTGGATTTCAGAAGCCAATTTCTGATCCTTCAAAACTTGATCACATGAATCCTTGAGTACAGACTCCACTTTGGAAGAATACAGTAATTTCAAAAACGGTGCTTCAAATCCCACGTGCAGAACTTAATCACAGAAGTCAGGCTCTGCAGTTCTGTTCAATCATCTGAGATTACAAAAACATGCAGTTTGTCAGAAACAAACTTTCCTGTGTTCTGATTTGACACAGAGTAAGAACAGTAGTAGGGAAAAACAAATTAAAAGCATCCTCTTATAAACACAAGGTTATGGGCAAAAAAGGGAATATTCAACTTTTGTGTTTACAATGGAATTTGGTCCTTGGTAGTATTTTTTCTTTTATAAAATATGAAGAGAAGAATAAAGGCAGTCACGATACCTACAGTTCTCTCTGCTTCTCCCAGTATGTGAGTTTAACACCGAATCCTGCTGTTGAGCAAAAGACCTGAGAGAGAATAATGCAGCTACAGAAATGTAGTTTGTGCATCCTTTTATACTTGGAAATATATTCTTAGTGGTTGAAATGAAAACTCAGACTCCAGAATGCCAGAGGGGAATTTTCACATAGACTTCTGTTTCAACTCAGTGAAACTAATCTTCCTGTATTCCGTGAGCTGTCCACCAGAAACAACAGAATCCAGGAAATTCCATTTTTCTGAAGTGCTCTTCGAGGGAACTTCTCTGTGTACTACAGAGTAAAACACATCTCCTTTCTCCCTCTCTTGGAAGTGTGACCAGGTTCAAGCAGCAGATTGCTGTTACAAATATTCAGTTGATAACTTTCCAGCATATTTTTGCCTAGATTTTTCTCTATCTTTTGAAATTTTTTGTGCTGAAGAGTGTTACAAACAGGCTAACTTAGAAAATAAAACACATCAGTCTCATAATTGACAATTTTAAGGGACAAAAGGTAACAAAAAAGGCTGAATAAATTCACCTCAAGCACTGCTTTATCTTTACTCCTTATTCAACAGGGAAATCAAGTATGGAATCCCCGTCACAGATGAGAATGGGAACAGAGTGGGTGAATCATCCAAAGCAGCTCAGCAGGCAATTACCCAGGTGGTTATCTCAAGGATTCTTATGGCTGCTCCTGGAATGGGTAAGAATAACTGCAGTGCTGTGCAGCTCCTGATTATCAGTTCCTAATGTGAGAAAGAGCTTCAGTCCCAAGTGAGTTTTCTCAGAGGCCAGATTGCCTCACAGTTCCCCAGGCAGTGTTTGCCTTTCTGGTAAGAAGTTTCCCAAAGAAATATACCTCTCTTACTGTGGAAACATCCACAGAGTGTTACATTGAAGTGCAGCAGGAAAGCTCCTGGGATGCTTTTGCAGAAATAATACAGATAGCAAAGCAATGGTAGCAAATTCCACTTGCTTGGAATTGGTTTAGTGCTCTTGTCCAGTGCTGAGTTACTGAGCTCAGGTTTAGTTACATGTGCAATTAAAAGTTTTGCTTATTGGAAGAATTTAACTCTGTAAATACCAGTTCTGTATCTTGAACTGGCAATGGGAAACGAAAATGCAGTGAATGACAACAGGCTGTGAAAATTGTGTTAAGGTATTAGTTCAGCTAAACAGAAAATGAAAATTAAGTGCTTTTTTCTTCAAGATTAATGCATTTTTTGTCTTACTTGCAGCAATTCCTCCCTTCATAATGAATACATTGGAAAAAAGAGCCTTTTTAAAGGTTAGTCTTAGATAATCTATCTTTATGTATTTCAGATCCTAAGCTAATATTTTAATGAATATAAAATGCTTCCTGAGCCTTCTTATTTGCCTCCCAAACACTGTGGGAGCACATGCCTGTAGAACTTGCTTTACAGCTCTCTCTTGCTTTCTGCCTTTCTGAAAGATAACTTGGTTCTTTTTATCACAGTGTAAAATAACATTCAGAAAATAGGAACTTTTTTGTTGTTGTTTTCATGATTGTTCTTAAAATGCACAGTTCCTCCTATGAAATCAACCTTCCTTGTACTCAGTCTTGGAATACAGTTTATGGGGGAAAAGTGTGAACATTTTAATAATGCTGTTTTTTCCAAGAGGGCAGTAAGGAGTCTTTGCTTAGCTGCTGTAATAGCAATCTGAGATTGGAAACAAAACCTCTCTTTTGAAAAATCTCTTTTGAAAATCATCCCATCAAATCATCAAATTTACTGGATTTAAAGTGCAGTATAGGCATAGAATGGCCATTCTTCATCAAAGATTACTTATTTCCTCTATTCTGTTTGTGCTGATGTAGTGAGAAGCCAAACCCCCGATGTTGGTAAATCCATAACCTGCACCAACGTTATACACTCTGTGTGCATGAGAGAGTAAAGAACAATAATGAAATGAGTCATAGGGTTGTCTAACACAAGAGAAATAATATTCAGATGAGGAACTCTTTCATTTTTTACCAGTAAAGGGAGTTTCATATTCACCAGCCGATATCACTGATTTAATTACTGTGTAGCTCCAGGCAAAGTCTCTGCCTGTGAAACCCACCCAACAAGAAAATCTGTCTCCTTCCTGTTAGAAAAAGTTGGGGAAAAAAGCATGGTCTGAATCTTCAGACCCTCCCTTGGAAAAGTGCCTTCTGTGTGGGGACTGGGAGGACAAGCAGGGGAAGTTGCCTGTTTTGTTTGTTGAAGGTAAAGCTTTCTAAAATGTGTAAATTATATCTCTTACTGTTTCTGTGCTTCCTTTTACCTGTGCAGTAAGGACGTAGACACACCATTTGAAAGTGCTTCTGTAGATGTAAAAGAGGAACAGGTTGCCCAGGGAAGCTGTGGATGCCCTGTCCCTGGAAGTGTTCAAGGCCAGGTTGGCGGGGCTTGGAGCGACCTGGTGTGGTGGAAGGTGTCCATCAATTAATGCTATCAGTTCAGCTGGCAAACACATAACATTGTGAAGAAGTTGCACCAATCCTCAGGGTTTGGAGGCAACTATCTCTTGTTTTTGTGTGGTATAATCAATATAAGGGTGTTGTGAATTTTTCAGATCAGCAAAAATGAGCGATTTCTTCAGTGACTACTCAGTGGTCTTTGGTACCATCATGACCGTTTATGCTCACCTGTTGCTCTCCCTCAGCCTCAGAGACTGTGAGTTCAGGTGAAACACTGCTCTGCAGGTAGTCAGTGGTAACACTTGGTAGAGATTAGTATTAAACCACTAAGGAATGAGCTGTACATTTAACAAACAGCTTCTGCATGTCCTCTTGAGGTTCCAGAAGCACCATCCCATTCACAGCACTCCAACACCATCCCCGCAATGCTTTTCTAACTCACTGTCCTTGGCCTTTGCTTTGCACACTACCACCCTTGGAAACAATTCCTGAATGCTTACCAAAGCCTATTAAGCAACACACAAGGCCAGAAAATAGGCAAATGGTTGTGAAAGGCTAAAAAAAAAATAGAATGATGGTCTGCAGTAAGACAGAAGGAAATGTTCCCTGAATGCTGGTCTGTAACAGCAGCCTGTCATCCTCTGATATTTGAAATGAGATGTAGGTCATGTAGCACCATTCATCCCCCACATTCCCACAGTGTTTTGCACTAAGACATTGGTGTGAATTAACAATATTCCCAAAAGTTATGGCTAGAAAATGACTCAAGAATGGATTTAGAACACAAGCACATACTGCTTCAAAAGGCATCTAACTATTTCTGACTTGAAATCTGATTTTGCTGTAGGTTTCAGCAGCAGCTCTGGGGCCCTTTTAGGTGATTATGCAGTGTTGTAGTAACAGATTAGGCTGCATAATGTCTATTTTCATTACCCCTACTGACATACACTGAGTAGCTCTTTGTAAAATCGAGGTATTTTACCTGCTGCAGCAGGAGGATCCATAAACAACCTTGCTCAGAGGCACAGCATTTATAGACTTTACTTACAAGTAACTTTTCTCCTAAGGAAATAAATTGGTTTTTTCCATAAAAACTTAGGAAAACTCAAACACTAAAGTCTTAGTTTCTATTATTACTCTTACAGCTCCAGCATCAGTTTCTCTCCTGTTCTGCATACTGTATTAACATCCAAGTTTTTCTAGAGATTTCCTCATATAGCTTTAAAACAAGTTCTTTGGGGTCTTTCAGTATGCAACTGAAATCTGTATTCAAAACTGTTACAAAACCAGAACAGAGAGGTTTTTTTCAAGCATTGTTCTTGAATGTCTTATGCCCTGCAGGCTTCCATACTTTCCTAATTTTACTGTCATTTCATTTATTTATTTTTTTGAAAACCAGCAGAGCTGGCCTGGGAAAGCTGGCAGATTTTTAGATGCAACAATGAAAGGAAGCAGTTAGAAAAAAGATGATTCTCCTTAAGGCTTTTGTTTGCTTAATTATCGTTTTTCCATTTTCTCTGTTTGCACTAACCAATAAAATGTCATAAAGACATGTGGAAATCAGATCCTAACTCACTGGAAACTGCCTTCTTCTGGAGTTAGAGGATAGTTCTCTAACACAGTTCTTCTGCTGTCTACCGTGTGCTTCTCCATTTTGTCTCTTTGTAGGGGTGTGCAGCCTGCATTTGAGTTTTGTTTTATTGCTTTGTTTCCTGGGCAACTTCAGTTCTTAATATTGACCTCACAGCGTTAAGAGTTTTTCCTCACCATCTTTCTGGATTAGTGCAGGCTGGTAACATTCTGGAAACAGAAAGGCTGTAACTCAGATCAAGTTGGCAAAAACTGTTCCAGCATGTGAACTAAGTGTTGTTTAGAGTCTGTACTAGACTACACCTCTTTCAGATCAATGACCAACTCTGAAAAGGCACAAAGCTGCTCATGGCACCTTCCAACAGCCTTTTCAGTTATAAAATTGTATTTGGGGGTTTTCTGTTATGTATTTTAGGTCCCACATTCCCACTGCAATATGTAGCATCCCTCTCCCTTTCTTCTCAGAGACAGAAGTCATTTGCAGTAAAGAGTTTGTGTTCACATCTCTTGTCACGAACTCTCCCAATGTATAAAATGTAAAGAATTTTGGGTGAATTTATCTCAGCTGAGAGTTGAATAAAGGTGTTTAGGGAATGCCAGAACAGCAACGCTCTGCTGCCTTCCCTCTTTACCCTTCCTGCTGTCCCTTTCTGTTCCCATTTGTTATCTGTTGTTGCAGGTTATTGCTGAATTGCAGAGTTCTTCCTGCACTCATTTCTGGATTACAGATTGTCTCCAGGAAAAAAAATAATAAAAAGAAAAGAGAAGCAGTCTTCTACATCATTTCTTCTCCCTCAGGCTCTGGAGAAAGTTTACTCCATGCAGGCTTGTTTTCTCTGCCTCCTCAGCTGCTGTGACCTTCCTCAGTCCCCAGCTTTGTCCTCCTGAGCTTTCTACATCTCCTTTATCCATTTCTACTCTCAACTAGTGCCCAGCTTTTGTTCACCAGCTCCACCTCTAACTTCTAGATGTTGAGAAATGCTTCTTGCAGAAACAAACATCTTCATTGAAAACATCATCCACTGCATCATGTGATTTTTAACTCATGAGCTGTTTTGTTTTAAAATCCCCTTTGTGTTTTCATGGCAGCTGTTTATGTCCTGCTTTCAAGACACTGCTTTTGGTGTAGCAGCAGTGTCATTGAACAGGTCTGGGTTTACTTCACTAGTAATGAATTTCAACTAAAATTCTAACATCAAGGGGGCGTGGATTCTTAAGTATTTTAAAAGCCTGCAAAAAAGCTATTTTTTGGCATATATTCAAGTTCTGCAAAAGTGACAGTAGTGAAGATTATGCTAAAAATGCATCCATAGGTTATTAGTTGCTTTCTCAGCTATGTTTCCCCAATCCTTCAGCCATTTTTTCTTTCAATGAAAGTTGAACTCTTGCAGAACTGGAGTGTTGCTACAGGGACAAGCTCCGACACATCAAGGGAAATCATATGACAGGACTAAGAGAGGCAGACTTACCTTTCTCCTTGACATCTGCCTTGTTTATGGCTGGTGGTTCCAGCTGCAAATTAAAACCATTTGATGTCACCAAAGGAATTGTAACCAGACCAAGCTCTTCCTTGGAATGCCTGGGCAGAGTTCACTGAGCCCTTCAGAGATGTGGTAGCACCACACCAAATTTCAGCTGTCCTGCTACTGTGGGCTTGTGTGACTCAGACAGAAGGCCCAGGGGCTCGGGATCACATCCTAAATCAATCACCTGTTGGAGTTTCTAAGGGGCACATACTCAGGATCACAATGTATGTTGTTTCCACTGGGAATTTCCTTACTTTTCTAAGGGATTTGGCTCTCAAACTGGAGCTCAGCTTTAAGGTACACTGGCTGTGGGTTTGCCTTCACGTCCAAGGGTCTTTTAGGTACAATCTGTGTCTTAGAAAACAAGAATTCCAGAAAGGGGGAAGGGAGAAGATAAGATACCCTACTCACTGTGTATGATTTATTTTCAACAGAGATATCCTTGGCTGAGTGCTCCCATTCAAGTTGGATTAGTTGGAGTCTGGTAAGTGATTTCTTTGGGTTGGGTCTGCTATTTTAAGATATACTTGTAGGGTTTTTGAGAAGGTAGCACTATTTGCATTTTGTTTGAAGAAAAAAAGTTGAGAGGGTTAATGAGGCTGCAGGGCTGGGGAAGGAGTGGCAAAAAGAGGTATATGGCAGCTTGATTAGAAAAGGTACTTTGGCTGCTACCTCCATAAAGTCAGTGGAATCTAATCCTGGAGGCTGATGAATTCTTGAAACATTTGGTTAATAGAGAGTTTAATTTGCTGTGTCTAGCACTTTCTGTTGTCCTGCACACTAATGTAAAACAGTGTAAGGACATCAAATTATAATTTTAGACACATTTGGAAGCATCATATTGATAGATGGAGTAGGTAAATTATTTAATAATGTACAACACAGGGAGAAATAAAGGTTGCATAGCACTTCATGGAATGTTACCTCAGCATGTACAAAAACAAAAAAATGAAAAACTTTTTACTTAAATCATACATGAGGTTTTTGAAGTCTCTTTTAGCACGCTAAATACTGGAATCCCATTTTTGTCTCCTCTAGTCTCGTGTTTGCAACTCCCCTGTGTTGTGCACTGTTTCCTCAGAAAAGGTGGGTATTGCTGTTATTATTCTCACTTTAAAGTTACACTCCAGATCCATGCACAGACAGAAACAAGTGATCATTGCCTGGTCAAGCACACAGTTTTATTTCCCATATAGCAAAAGTGATAAACAAGAGAATATACAGAAAAGTAATACCTATGTTACTCACCAGTAATATATAATAGTTGTTTACAAACCCCTAGCAGCTCAAGATGAGATTTATACAATACATGTCCAGGAAGGTTACAGATGCATTAAATACAGTCAGAGCCCATTTTATTTTCAGCTGGAAACTCTTGTAGTTACACAGAACAGCACTGACTATCTGTGCTTATTTGTAATTTGATTAATATTTCTTGAGAAAGAGTTTTTCATCAATACAAAAATAGCTCAGTATTGAAAACTGTCTTATAGTGAAAATTGTTTCTAGCTGAAATAATTATGAAGCCCAAATGAGTTATTTACAAATGAGCTTAGCTCAGTTTGGTATGTAGTATGGACAGGGCCTTAAATTCAACTGAGCTGTTCCTCATATTAATAATGGTTGTCTAAACAGGCTGCCAAATGTAGCTTAAACAATCCAAGCTGGAGCTGAATCCGTTAAAAAAAATACTGAACAACAAAGGTAGCTTTGACTTCCAGAAAACAATACCCAGTTCTCATCAGATGCAATTGTTTGAGTACAACAAAGCTGTCTAACACCATCTGTTTCCCTGCTTGGCCTAGGACAGAGAGCTGTGGTAAACAAGTGTCTCTAGGCTACCTGGAGATGACTTGACAAACCAGCCTAGCACACGTGGTACAGGGTCTTGATTTTAGCCATGGCTCTCCAATTCAGAGGAAGACCTCGAACTGTGTTCGGGAAATTGGAGCTGTTCAAATGACCTGGCAGCTTAATTCACCTCACTGTGAACTGGCTCTCATAAAAATAAATCTTTTATTCAACTGAAGAAAATCAGGTAGTAAGTTAAATAGGCAAATACATTATATTTAATAAAATTGCCTTTAGGAAGGTAAGTTTCTATTGCCAGCAACAATCTTGAGCTAGTAAGTGGATCCCAACACCATTTTCTGACTCCATAGACTGTCTGCCATTTGAGCAGGGATTCATTTGCCCCACTTTCATTTGCTTCCCTTATAAGAAATTTAAAAAGATCTGAAAACTCTTTCACAGTCCAGGAAGTTTAACCAGATGCATTATGCATCTTATTTGACATTCAAGTGCTTGCTTTATGTAACCATTTTCTTGTTTCTTTTGCTCAGTTCTATGTCGGTATCACGCTTGGAGCCACAACTGCAAGCCCAAATCCGAGAGAACTGGCCTAGCCTAGAACGCGTATACTTTAATAAAGGATTATAATTCAAGGAAGGCAAAATATCTTTCAAGGAGGAACTTGTGAACTTATTTTTGAATTGTGTGCCAACGTAGTTGAAGATGACAACTCACCTTCAGTTTGTCCGTTTGTTAAACAAGTTTGATCATCTGCGTTATAGTTAAGGACTTTCCTCAGTGTAGTGTTGAAATTACAAAAGGTCACTTTGTCCACTTTGGTATTGATTAAAAGTTTATCGATACATACCCAGAAATGTTTACATAAGCTCTCAAGCAGCTACAATAACAATAAACAAGCGCACAATGAAAACCAGATGCCATTATATTGGATTTGCCACCTGTTCCAGTAACAGCAGGGCAGGGATCTCTTTCTGAAAAGTCATAGAGCAACTGAACGAAGTTGCCACCCTCTGGCAGCAGCAGGACGGGTGGCTGAACGTGTCAGGAGGTTGTGCAGGAAGGGCTTTTTACCAGGGGGCTGATTAGGTTGTAGGTTTTCCCTGTTGGCACAGAAGCGTTTCTTGAGGGTGGATGTTGGAGGAGCCTGGAGCTTCTGCACTGTGTGGTACTGCTCGGCAATGCAGGCCGCCTTCTTCCGCAGGTCCAGCTTGACCAGCATCATGTTGTTCTGCAGTTCTGCCAGGGTTTGGTCCTGATGAAGAGAGGACAATATATATATGTTTATATAAAAAATATAGATATCATAGAATCACAGAAAGGTCTGGGTTGGCAGGGGTCTTAAAGATCATCTCGATCCAAGCCCTCTACTCTAGACAGCGGCACCTTTTACTGGATCAAGTTGCTACAAATCCCATCCAACCTGGCCTTAAACACTGTCAGGGGTGGAGCATCCACAACTTCTCTGGGCAACCTGTGCCAGGGCCTCAACACTTTCATAGGTGAAGAATTTTTTCCTAATATCTGATGTACACCTACTCTCTGTCAGTTTGAAGCCATTCCACCTTGTGCTGCCACTCCATGCTCTTGTAAAAAGCCTCCATCTTTCTTGTAGGTTCCCTTCAGGTACTATGACAAGTTGTCTTAACTCCCTGGTTACTATGAACTGTGGAGGATAAACTGCCTTTTGCTGAAATTCACTTACTGTTCTACTAAATAAGGCCATGCTTCAAAGTTTCTACTGTCGACAATGAGAAGTTCAATAGCAAATAGGAACAGTAGGGCTGAGACAAAACTGACTCCATCCTGCTGCAGATATGCTGCCATAGCAACTGTGATCAAGTGGATAAGGAAATGAGAACTCCAAATTCTCCTACTTTTAGTACAGGCTGCCAGTTAACAGGAACTATTTGGGTCTCCTTTGGAGAGTTAAAAGTGCAATTGAAAAATCAGCAATCTAGTCCCCTTAATGTAATAGTATGCAGTAGCAAATAAGTCATTTTTATTTACAGCATAGAACTGAAGTTACTCTAATTATGGGCAAAGCACAAAGACTAACACCCCCCGCAGTCCCCATGCAACCCCCAACAAAACAGACACGTTACCTGTCTGGCCAGGATGTCATCACACGTGCACAGGGCTTCTCGGAGCTTCCCTGCTCCTGTGCTGTGGCAGCACGCTCGCTCTGCAGACTGGAGAGACTCCCCAATTTTTTGTAACTCTGAACGCAGCAACCTGACATTCTGCAGGAGAGAGATTCAAAACAGGTGGGTTTGGCAGTGCTCTGCAAACAAAGCCACTCCAAGGTAATTCAGACATGCAGCACTGCAGGAGGATCCCATGTGCGTGAGATACACTGGGATAACAGATACCACAGCCATCAACGTCTCCAGTAAGTTCAGCAAGCCCATTTCAACTTCAACCATTTGTTTAAAAACCTGGCAACAGGATCCTCAAGCATGTTTATACTGGCAACGACCTTGCCCTGCAAAAGTTCCTTTCTGTAACACAGTTGGAGTTACCTTCTGTCCGTCCTCCAGCTTCCTGTCTACATCCATAGTAATGGGTCTGGCAGAGGGAGGTGGCTCCACTAATTTCTGGTACCTGTGCAACTCTAGGAACAGACAAAATGTAGTGAGCAATGGGACATTCATCAGCTTTCAGTATTCCTGAAGTTCAGGACTTGTCTTGACACAAGCTGCCACAGGCAAGCCAAGAAGAGCTTTGAGTTTGTACAGATGTGCACAAACATTCCAGGCTTCTCCCTTTCAGTTACACAAAGGGACTTAAGAATTTCGACAGGGAGATTATCCTGCCCTCAAGTCCATTTTCATGTGAAAATGAAGTGAAACACTGCCCATCCAGCACATAATTCCTGTTATCTACAACTCAGAAAAATGGTTTCAGGGTATCTGAATCCAATGTACCCTGAAGAAAGTCCTTCTAACCCTGTACAAGGATCTCTCAGGCACAGTTCAGAACAGTGCAGCATCACTGCCATACCTGCAGTCGTGGTATGTAACTCCATCTGACACTGCTCCAGTTTGGCTTTGGTATCTGACAGCTCCCTCTGCACAGTAGACAAGGAGTTAGCCACTCGCTTGGATCGACGTAAGCCTTGCTCCAAGTCCTTTTCCTTAGTATCCAGACTTTCCAGTTTTTCTTTGGTCTCCTGCAGAGTAGCTTGGAGCTCCATAATCTCCTCATCACGCTCCTTAGAAAGGAAGTTTGTTCAAATATTCAACAAGATTTTCTTACCACAACTTTTCTGGAGCTTTCTATGTCTTCCTGGAGAGTTTGTCAACCCCACACTTCACACGTTGGACCCAGCCTTTAAGGTTCTTTAAGTGAACACAGTAAACCCACTTCCTGGGAGCCTAAACAACTTTTTTTACAACCTCTAAAGAAAAGGGATTTTTTGGAGAGTTGGCATCTTCAGAGAGGTCTGCAACAAGTCCCAGGGGCCACTCAAATGCCATGGCATGAAAAACAGACAGGCCCATATCCATCATCACAACTGAGAGCAAGAAGATAAATTCACACAACTGATGTGAACCTGAAGAGTTCAAAGCAAGCCACTAGTGAAAAGAGCAAGGTGGGGAGAAAATCATGTTGAATACATGGAGGAGTCAGGATGGTTGCACATTTCCTCAAATAACCTCAAATATTACAAAAAATACCTCAGAAAGCAACATCTTTCAGTTTGCATAAACATTGTCCTGGACTCAAGTACCCTGAGTCCCTTCCCAACCCACTGCCATTTTCCTGATGTTATTTCATGGCCCTGAACAAACCTGGATCTTCTCCTGGTAATGGTCAGTCAATAACTCCTTCAGGATAGTCAGTTTTTCCTCGTACAGTTCCTCCAGCTGCTCCCTCTGAGCATCCACATGTTGGCTACAAAGAGAACAAACAACTCCATGTCAGGGGATGGCAGTTCTGGGTGCTGCAGCTCAGCCTGAGCAGAGGGAGGGGGATCAGCACAGGCTGTACCTCCACCACTGCTCCTTCTGTTGCATGTATTCCATCATCTCATTGCAGATCTCCTCGCGCAGGCGCATCTCGAGCTGCAGCTTCTTCAGCCGCTCCTGCACCAGCAGCTCTCGTGCAGCTTCTGCTGCACGCAATAAGTCCTGAAAGAAGGACACAGCTCCACTGCCCACACTGCATAACAGAGTTAAAACCTGGAATTAACTGATCCTGTGTCTGCAGGCTGCAGTGATTTAGATTTAAGATTGTTTTAGTCATTTGGAAAGAGAAGTTGCCAGGGTTTGCTACACATGACAGCTCAAGTCTCTGTAGGTGTGTGACTTCCATCTTGATCTTTCAGCTATCCCAGCCACCTGCTTTGAGTATCTAGGAAGTTTGGTTGTGTTTCCTCAATTTAGCTACCTGTTCTGCATGTTTTCTGATCTCTAGATTTCAGGTCTCCACCCCCACTCTTACTGTCACTATTCCACAGACAACAGTGTTTCCAAATTAAGCATGTGTGTCAGGTTTAGGCCAACTATGAAATATTTTTGTCATAGATTCCCAATTTCTTGGATCCTATATCCTTCTGAGGTTCTCGGTCACCTCTCTTGGCATAGTGCCAAGCTGCAATCCCACCTCCCAGGCCAAACTAACAGTCATGTTCTTGCCCTTCCATCCATAAAGGCTGTAAAACAAATCACAACCCACCTTCTTCTCATACATGGAGACATCTGTCTCATCCTCAGTGTCTTCATCTTCTGAGTCCACTTCTTCCTTTGCCTCTGCCTCCTGGCTGGTTCTCCTGCTGTGCTCCTTGATGATGGACTGTAGGGATGGAAGTCCCAGCTTTGTGGGAGGTGCCTGAACAAGCTGAAGAGGAAAAGACCATCAATGCTGTGTGCAAAGCCTGAAAGTTGTGTCGTCTTTAAACACGGCCCTTCTCTGCAACCTGTCAGTTTAGCATAATCTGGAAATACTCCAGAGGTAAAATAACCCACTGGAGAAGCATAGGAAAGACTTGTGAGCATGCCCCCCTCTCCTTGTGGAAAATGGCCCATTCCCACAGAAGCAGGATGCACCCTGACCATGCTGCGATCCTGGTGTGTGCTACTCACCTGGCTGGCAATTGCTGAGAACTTGGCTACGTACAAAGTCTCGTCATAAGTGGACGCACACTGGTTGATGTTGACAATCATGCAGGAGCGCCCGCGCCCAGTGAAGAACCCCTGGAACACACGCGTCAACTTGCTGTCCCGGAATGGAACCACCATCTGCTTTGTCCTGTGGGGAGAGACAGGAGTGAGCTGGGAAAGCAAAACAGCCCCTCCACACCCTCCCTCTGGAGCTCTGGATGCTCACCTGGACTGCTGGTTCTGGCGGAGGGCAGCGATGCAGCGGCCCAGTGTGTGCAGGGAGGTGTTGATGTTGTTGGCTTCTTTCATTCGGTCCCCGCTCTTCTGGTCCTTGCAGCGCTCGGACCCCGCCAGGTCACACAGGGATAACCTGGAGGAAACACAGCGATATTCACACAACCTGCTGGGTTTGTCCTGCTCTATCCAGGCTCACAATTCAGACACCCTGCAATCACCTTCCCAGCTTCCTCAGAACGGCACAGAGCACTCCTTTGGGGTGCCTGGGCTGTTGCTGTATGGAAGGGCCTACCCTAAGTGTAGGTGTTACACAAGGTAACACCATAGCAAGCTTTGTGGGGTGAAGTTCTAAGATCCTTTGCCAGTCCATGAAACAGCCCTTTCTCAGGTACTGAGACAACCCATTTGCAGGTAGCTACATCCCAGGAACAGGCATGTTCCTGCTGTAAGGGTGGGGTTACTCACATTTACCTTCATTCAAAAAGCCTGAGAACTACTTCAAGTTGTGCTTTGCAGTACTCCTCAAACTCCTGTCAGTTCCAAGACTTAAGGTTGGGAATGTTTACTTCTTTCCTTTCAACAAGACCTTTATCAAGATATTTCCCATACCCCAGGTCCTCAACAGAAGAGACAGGAAAGCTGAATCCACTGAGACCACCCCCAAATCCCAGAGAGCATGAAACTTACTCGCTGATTTTTGGAACAATGTCACTGCCACCTCTTTGCAAGTGCAGAATGCGAATGGAGAAAACACTGTGACTGTAAAGAAACAAGCAGTATTTAAAAACAGTGAAAGGACCTTCAAAAGCTCCTCAGAATTGCATTTCTGCCTAAACAGCCCCCGTTCCCCTTCAGACCTGCGACTGGAGTTCTGGTTCATGTGGGTGCTGGCAAAACTCTGGTTTTTCCGACCCAGTTTCAGGAGCTTCCAGGCTTCATTAGCATCCTGGACATTGAACCAGTTCAGATCTAGAAAAGCAAGCATGCATTGGGCACAGCAGTTTAGGAGACTGGCAGAAACTTATCTCAGCCCCAACTTCATCATTGCTTTTCCCTGACATTAACACACTTGACATTCCCACAATCCAGACGTCAGAGGTCTCTGTGGAGCTCCCCAGTGCGTCATTGCTAAGCCACCCACCCACTCAGTCCTAAAGTCTTCCTAGAAGGCCACTAAAGATCTCTTCCAGGTAAATCTACCTTTCACATAGGGGTTGCCATTCTGGTCCTCGCAGAGCCGCAGTGTTTGCCGCTTGCGGTTCTGTCCAGAGAGAGTTGGATCTAACAGGTCATAGATTAACTCATTGTAAATCTCAAAGAAGGAGACCCAGATGGAGAACTGCACATCTCCTGTACTGGTGAGTGAAATCCGATCCAAATCAGCCCAGAGAGGGCCCAGTTCTGTGCAAAAGAAAAATCATGACTGCAGTTTTTCACAGGTGCAACTGGAATGGTTCAGCTAAAGGGGGAGATACTTTCTTTAGCAGGAAAAAACACCCCAGAATCAACTTCTTCTATATACCTCCTCCCATTTGTATCTGTCTAATGCCTGCCTCCATTGAGACACCCTGAAGTTTCCTTCTATTCTGTGTAAGGACTTTTTATATCCCTGATTTTGACTCCAGAATTACAGGATATTTCAAACATTAACTCCTTCCAGCATAAGTTAAGTTTTAGTCCTTGTTACCTCAATCACTCCATGCTTCTGGGTACCTAATCGCCTAGTAGTTCCTTGGTTTGAAAGTCTGGGCACAAGTGCTCAGTGCAGCATGTCACTTTAGCAACCTGCTTCCCAGCAATCAGCTGCTCAATAGCCACATTCCTTGAATGAAGTGAGTGAGTGGCAAATAACTTTTCATTTCACACGGCTTGGTTATTAAGCAGCAGTGAGTTCTTCTTATACTGGCAAAACATACGCACAAAAGATCTTCTTGCCTTGACATCTATATTTTTCAAGGGGAATATTTGTGAGACTACAGCACCTTTGCTCCCTTACCCACAACACAGCATTCAAACAGCCCTTTCTTCCATCACAAGCAACAAGTAGTACACAACAGCCTTCCAGACATACCTTCATTCTGGCTGAGGTCTGAACGGCTGGTGAGTTGGCTGGATGAAGAGAGGCCAGCAACTCCACTGTCAAAACTGCCACTGGTGGTGGCCTGGAGCTGAGATTCAGCACTGCAGCTCCTCTTCAGTGGCGTTAACAGCTCCTCCTTGAAGGAAAGCAAGAACACGAGCCTGTAGGTGGCATGGCACCATCCCTCTCCTGTTGCTATCGAGCCTCCCCAGCAGCCCCATGCTTACCTCCCAGAGACCCCCCTGCAGCATCATCTGCTTCTTGGTCTCTTCCTGCTTCACCTGCCTGCTGTCCAGCCAGATCACCTCATTGGAGAGGGAAGGCTTCAGGTCCATGGCTTGGTACAGGTGGTCCCCCACACTGTTGAAGATGGTTGCCAAGGAGCGAGGCAGAATCCCCCCATCTTGGTTGGTGCCTGAGGCAAGAACAGCAGCAAGCTGAGGATTCACATGTAGCAGCAGACAATCCCTCAACAGGCTCCTAACACCTGGAGCTTTCCTTACCCTGAATCGTGTGAGTCTTCCCAGAATTGGTGATGCCATAGGTATAAACCAGACAGTTCTGCCCGTTCAGTACATCCTTTACCACCTGCTTCATTGTCTCATCAAAGAACAATTTCTGCCCCACATCTGGTCCAAAAATCTGCAAACAAGACACAAAAAATGGTCTCATATAGATCTTTCCTGTCCTTTGACTGCTGATGGTTGCTCAAGTGATATAATGTAGTCCTTTTTCTCTCCACTAGCCATGAGCAACCAACTCACCAGCAATTCCAGCTGAGTCCCTTAAAAAAAACAAGCTGTTCCTTTGCTTAATCCAGTAACATTTGATATTACTGCAGCCTCTAGTCTGTTTACAGGTTCATGAACAAAACAAGAGTTTGGTGTTTTCTGCCAAAAAAAGCTGACAGGAACAGCTTAAAAAGAGGAAAAACTAAGAAAACAGCAATAGAAAAACTGACTTAGAGGATTGCACGAGACTGCAGAGATCAGGCAGTGCCTTAACATCAGTAAGGATGAATAAGGCACCTTTTCAAGCTGTAAGGCTGGTTTAAGCTCAGAAAACTCCAGATGGATTGTTTGTCCCAGTTACCTACCCGAGTGAAAGAAAACCTGTGCAAGGCTTGTCCCACTCCACGTTCCATGCACCGCATGGTGAAGGAGTTCTTAGGAGCTTTTAGAAGAAGGGTCTCTGAGTTCTCAATGCAGACACAGCCCTAAAGAACACATAAAACCCATTATTGCACTGGCCACAGCATAGACAGTAAAGGGCAACAGCCTCTCCCAGGAGGCACACAGCCAGCTCAAAACCCGCTTCATCATTTGGTGTCTCACCTGGTCTTCCCCTTTTTCCACTTCTGTAGATTTCAGAGGTCGAACTCTTAGGTAGACCTTTAATTTGCCATTATTTTCTTCAGCTCCAGCCTGCAAAAACGAGCACAGGTTAAACATGGCAGCCAGAGACAGCATACAACCACCCATCAGAACAGTTAGCAGGCACCACAGCATGGAACATACATATTGGCTACCCCAGTCAGTGCTTGAGAACTTCTCTGGTCCCAAAAACAGCAGCAATGCCAGAAGCTTTCTTAGGCATTTCCAAGCACATTTTTCGTTGTTTATCTAATGAATTAGACCAATAAATCAAAGACCTGACACCAAAACCAGCCTGCAGACCAAGCACCACCCCAAGAGACTCCCAACTGTTACGAGGCATTTGCTGACTCTGTCCTTCACAGTCCATTGCTCCTAAGAGGAACTGCTCCCCTCAATGCAACAATTTGTTCCAGCCTCTTTTGAAGAGTCTCTGTTGCTCCTGCATCACATCAGCTTTGTACAGAGACCAGCAACCATGAGTGAAAACACTGCCCTGTTTGTGACAGAAGAGCTCCAACCTCACCTGGGAGCTCTCCAGGTTTGGGGAGATGGCAGAGAACTCTGACAGCAGGTCCTTGCGCAAATCAGCCCCAAACCCAGTTGCTGTGGACTCAAACACAGGGGAGGCTGCAACCTCATCGTCAGAGAACAGCCCTGGGGAAGTAAGTGCTTCTGCCATGACGTCTCACAGAGCTCCTGGGGAAAAAGGGGCACAGGACAGGGTGATGTTACAGCAGCCCAAGCTTTGCTCCCCCCAGATACACCTCACTACCACATCCATCAATCCCTGCAAACATGGACTGCTCCATTGAACCCTCCCTACACACAGACAACACAGGGTGCTGCTGCAAACGTGCACAACCCCCACCACCTGCCAGGACCCCAAAGACACCCCCTGCACACACAACCCCCACCTGGGACCCCAAAGACACCCCGTGCACACACAACCCCCACCTGGGACCCCAAAGACACCCCCTGCACACACAACCCCCACCTGGGACCCCAAAGACACCCCCTGCACACACAACCCCCACCTGGGACCCCAAAGACACCCCCTGCACACACAACCCCCACCTGGGACCCCAAAGACACCCCCTGCACACACAACCCCCACCTGGGACCCCAAAGACACCCCCTGCACACACAACCCCCACCTGGGACCCCAAAGACACCCCCTGCACACACAACCCCCACCTGGGACCCCAAAGACACCCCCTGCACACACNCCAAATACATCCCCTGCACACACAAACACCACCCAGGACCCCCAAACACACACAGACCACCACGTGAGACCCCCCACACACGCACCATCAAACAGAGCTAACGCATACACCGACTGCCACACGGGACCCCACACACAAAC
>VYXB01002892.1:2504521-2535860 GCA_013397135.1 Pachyramphus minor
GGCCAATGCTGGTTGTCCGGGGTTCGAGTCCCGGTGTTCCCGGGCGCTGCCCCCGCGCACTCCTGCCCTGTCCCGCAGAGCACAAGCTGCTGAGCGCCGGTCCCACCGAGCCCTGGTCCATCCGCGAGAAGCTCTGCCTGGCCTCCTCCGTCATGCGCAGCGGCGACCAGAACTGGTACGGGAGCACAGAGCGGGGAACCAGAGCGTGTGCGAGGCACCGGGTGCCCGGGGCAAAGCGCGGGGCTGTCCCCTCCGCCTCTGTTCAGAACAAAGATGGGATGTCAAAGGTGTTAGAGATGTACCTGGATAGGCTTTTCGCTGCCTTCGTAACTATTGTGTAAAAGCAGAGGTGTGTTAAAAAGTGATGAGAGCCGTAGAGAGACTTTGGGCAAGGATGTGGAGTGACAGGACAAGGGGGAATGGCTTCAAACTAACAAGAGGAAAGGTTAGATTAGAGATTGGGAAGACGTTCTTCCCTGTGAGGGTGGTGAGGCCCTGGCACAGGTTGCCCAGAGAAGCTGTGGTTGCCCCATCCCTGGAGGTGTTCAGAGCCAGGTTTGATGGGGATTGGAACAACATGGTCTAGTGGAAGGTGTCCCTGCCCATGGCAGGGGGTTGGAACAAGTTGGAACAGATTCCTGTGCACTGAACCTAGAGCTCTGTTTTACTGCCTTTTCCCCCTCACTCAAGTAAGGTATTTGTGGAAATATAGTCATGTAATCAGAAGCTAGAAACTTGCTTTACAAAGCAAAGGAGTGAAGGCATTGTTTATTAGGAGCAGGCAAATATTTTCAAGTCTTGTACTTTATACTGTAATAATTCCCAAACATAACAGCTCCCTCATGAGTTTATAGTGTTTAGGGGGTTATTCAATGATGTCAAGACAGCTTGTCAATTTTTCTCTGCGTGGTAGTTGGGGAAGAAAGTAAGTTGACAGTGACTTGCCATTTCCCTCTTGCAGGGTCTCAGTCAGCAGAGCCATCAAACCTTTTGCAGAGCCAGGGCGCCCACCTGACTGGTTTTCCCAAAAGGTAAGATACTGATATTTGAATCTTGGAAAAAAATGAGTTCTGCAAGGGATATATAAAGCAGGTGCCTAAGAGAATGTATTTGTTGTTTTAAAAACAGATAGCAAAATTAATTTTGAAAAAAACAATTTTATTTAAATCAAATACTATTTTTCTGTTTCTGAAATTAAACTTGAGCTCACAGTACAGTTGGATAAAGTTAAGGAAAAGACATGGATGATCAAAGATAAGGAACAGCTTTCCTTGTGAGGGGTTGGTAAATAAGGTAGAACCCTTAACATGAAAAGATGAGTAACAGGAATACACCAGATCTCTGTATAATCAGAAGTGCTGTGTTGACGATGAATAAGGTTTAATTGTTCTGTGTTAGGGACAGAAAGAGATAGAAACTCAAGAGAGGAGAAGTTGGGGTTGTTATGTTGCTTACTGTGTCTGTTGAGCTTTGGAACTGGCCTTGATGTAATGTTGTTTTGTCTTCTTCAATTAAATATTTTGGTTCATGTTCACAGGCAGAAACTTTTTTTTTGCTTGCTTTGATTTCTGAATTGCTAGTTGGGAGCATCTGTTCTTTAGCTTTGTTTTTGCTTCCTCACTGTGAGCTACACTAAATTATAGCCTTGGGGGAAACTCTGGAGAAAACTGTGAGATGTGTTCATGAAATGTTGAGCCTCTGAAGAAGTGGGAGTGAGTGCCCTGTGGGCTTCCTGGATAGGTGTTAGCTCAAGCTGACTCTTTAGTGTCCTCTGACTTTCCTTTGTTTCTTCTCAGCACTGTGCATCTCAGTATTCAGAGCTCTTGGAGACCACGGAGACCCCCAAGTGAGTACAAAGTCTGACCCAAGCACAGTCTGCAGGAATCTGGGGGGACTCATCGGTTCTTACAGCAAAGTCCTTGTTACTGTTAACTTCCTTTCTTCCCCAAACAACTCCTCCTTAAAGGAGCATTCAAGAATGAGAAAATTCAGCTTTTCTGGTTGAACAGTGGGATCAGGGTGTGGCAGATGGGGCAGATAACATTTACTTGGCTGGAATAAAACACTACATGTTAAGTCTTACTGATCAGAAGCTTTACACATAAGTTTATCACTTAAAGTAGGGGTAGAAAAGACAGCAGGAGTGAGAAGGGGAGATGTTTTGTATTTGTCCCTACTTTGCAGTGGTTTTTTACAGCTCTCAGTGCTTTCACTACTGCTTTGTGGTCTCAGATTTATTATTTATTGCTCCTAATTCCAGGCTTTTTGTTTGGGGACTTCACATCAAATTAACTTAAAGGTGGGATGGTTAAAAGTACTATTTGTTTGTGGTAGTGCTGAATGACCTTCAGCACTGGAGTTGAAAGACTTTAGTAGTTAGTGAGAAAAAAAATAGATGTTTCCTCGTGCGTAGAGAAGAATCTTTTCTGAAGTGGAATAATTGACTTTTTTTTAAGGTTGAGAATTTTTACTGGACTTGCATCGTTGATCTGTTCCTGAAATCTTTAGCACTGGGTGCACTAGATAAAAATTTCAGAAGAGGTTGTGCTGTCCAGGATCATTTAAGGGCATTGGAGGAAGTTGATTTTGGGGGTTTTTTGTGTGTGAGTGTGTCAGGAGTGACAGACAGCAGCTGTTTATTAAGTGAGAACTGTGATTTGTATATAACTTTTTTTTCTCTCTTTATAGGAGAAAACGTGGTGAGAAGGGAGAAGTTGTGGAAACTGTGGAAGATGTTATTGTGCGGAAACTGACTGCAGAAAGGGTTGAGGAGTTGAAGAAAATTATTAAAGAAACACAGGAAAAATACAGGTACATGGCAGAGGTGTTAAGCTGTGGCACATCTGAGAGCCTTGTCCTGAAAAGATTGTATAAGTGGGATGGTGATTGGGGTGAAAATGCTGCTTCGGGTGTCCTGTCCAGTGCTCAGTAAGTCAGAAGGTTTTCTGGTTACAGGCAGCTCAAGAAGGATGCAGAGCTGATCCAGGCCGGACACATGGATAACAGACTGGAGGAGCTGTGCAATGAGATTATGATGTGGGTTATTTAATTATTTCCATGTTGTGCTTTCTTCAGAGATTGTAGTTCCCTGACACTTTGTCAGACATCTCCTGTTTTGCGTACTTTGGGTGAAGAGAAATGTGGCAGCCGGGCAGATGCTTTGGCCTCTGAGGGGGGACTTAGCTTAGCTCGGGGGATACCAGCTTGTGTGGAACATCATTTGGAGTTGCTCAGGAGAGAGCTTGGTGATGGTGTGCAGCATCATGCTTGCTGCTCCATTTTGATAATCAGCTGGAAGTGAAATTTCCTGCCCAGTATGTCATTCTTTGGCTCTGCTTCCCTCTTCAGGGGAACTGAGCCCAAATCCACTGGGGCAGTTCGGTGTTGTCCAAAGATAACGGGGCAGGGGGTCAGTAAACTGATTGTGAAGGAGGAATTGAGACGCTCTCTAACAGTTTTGATTTTGTGTACAGAAAGAAAAAAATGGAGGAGGAGGAGGCAGAAGTCAAGAGGAAGGCTACAGATGCTGCTTATCAGGGTAAGTTGGAGATGAGCTGCCTTCCTCTTCCTTGGAGAGATGTGTATATTCTTAAGAACATTTGGAAAATACTTAAATCTTATTAAGACCTGCAGTAGGAATTCCTTGACCCTAGAGTTGGAGAGAAATATTGTGTTCTCTTTCCAGCACTATATTTGTAACAGGGCAAAATGCAGAGGCTTCTGAGAAAGCAACAAAATCTGTAGGAAAGGTGTATGTAAGAGGAAGCAGGATTAGCAAGGTGTTAGAATGTCAGGCTTTTCACCCCTTTAGTTTTCTCTATAGTTTTGCTGGTATCTGAAGATAAGAGATATTTATTCTGAGTGTTTAATTCCTTTATAACTCTTGGGGCAGTTAATTCAATTGGGAGGTGGTGAATACCCAGCTGCTAAAGAAACCTCAAATAGAGGTATATTACCCAAAGCTGGTATTACTGGGGAACTGAGCCTAGTGTGGTGCAAGAAATTCCTACAACATGAACTGTTTTCTTAAGATTCTTCAGGATAAAGTCAGAGGTAACTCTCAGGGACTGTCCAAGATGGAGTCATGGAATCTCACTTTAGTGCCTATTCTCTTGCAGCTCGTCAGGCCATTAAGAATCCACCGCGACGACTGACGGGTGTGATGGTTCGTTCCCCAGCCGGCTCGACCTCCCCAGGGGGGGAATATGCACTGGGAGATCTGTCCCAGCCTGCTGGGGATGAGGCCAGTCCAGGGGTAAGGATCCTTATCGCAGGTAGGAGGGAAAGATCAGCTTGGGACATGGGGCTCAGCGTCCATCACGGAGAAGGGGCCTGGGGAGAAGGCCTTGCCTTGCTTTTCGGACTTTTGGCTGCGGTAGTGCTGCAGTGTGGTTGGTGTACAGTGCTGCTCGGGATCCATGTCCTCTTCCATGTCTGTGGTGATCCGGTGTCTGGATCAAAGGCCATGTAGGGGCGTCAGTGGGTTGGCCAGGCAGTCTGTGAGTGCCTGGGAAATGGCACTACAGGGCAGGGAAAGGGTGAAAGCACGTGCCTGGAGTAGGTGCAGCGAGTGAATGGAGTAGGTGTCTGTGGTGTGCTGGATCAATGCTCTTGGGGGAAGCAGCAAGTGGGGCTGGTCCGTGTGGTGGAGTGTGGCTTTGAACAGTGTGGTTTTTCTCTTTCTCAGGTCACGCCAGGGACATTGCCCAGCACCCCAGTTGCCTCCTTCATTGGAATCCCTGACACCCCTCCAGGCTCTGCTCCCCTGGATGCCCCCATGACCCCAGTCACTGATGATTCACCCCAGAAAAAGATACTAGGACAAAAAGCAACTCCGCCTCCTTCCCCTCTGCTCTCAGAGCTGCTGAAGAAGGGCAGTCTCTTGCCCACAAGCCCCAGGCTGGTATGGAGCTCTCTGCTCATATATGCAAGCACATAAACAATTTGCTTCAGACTCTCCCACTGAAAAAGGGGATCTGCAAAGACTTTTTAAAAATGTGCAGTTTTGTGAGAGTCCCAGTGGAAGTGATAGCTGAGAGGTGTAATTACCCATGAGCCACTGAGGTGGGACCTTTTCCCAGCAGGACTGCAGGGGTTGTGCAGCACGCAGGACTGGCTGTCTCCCCTCAGTTGTAAGGAGTTGGAGTTGCAGGCTTTGCCAGAGGAACTTGTTCTCCTCTGGGGAGGGAACTTGTTAGTCAGCATCATCCCCATCAGCCTCCTCGGAGCTGTTCTTGGTGATTACTTTGGGCCCACAGTTCTTTATGTCTTGGCAGGAAGTTGCATTTCAAGACCTGTAGTGTGTTTTAGCATAAGAGTAGGGAATACTTTAATGGGTTTTAGGACCTGTATTGATGCATTTCAGTTTTCTCCTAATTGTAGACGGTTACTAAAATCACTGTGATGAGAACCCACTTGTGGTGTTAGTGACTCTGGAAGTCTTGGGAAGTGCTGACACTGTTCACAGCCTGGTATGAAAACAGCAGCCATCAGCCTGCCCATGGCACGGATTCCCTGTGTTAGTGCTTGTGTGATGGAGTAGCTGTGTTGGCTGTTGACTTTGTTTTTGTAGTAGTAAGATTTAGTCAGTCTTTTCTATTTGTTAGCTTGAGTAAATGTTCTGTGGGTTCTGTGTTTGCAGAGTGGAGCAGGGAAAGGTAATGACTGTGGAAGCCTGGGTTTTCTTTGTAGGAATAGGACTGGTTTACATCTGTTCCAGGATCAATCGTAGGTTCAGTGTCTGACCTTGATAGAGTTACTTTCCATCTTGGTGCTTCTGTTTCTCTCAACTCAAAATGAGGGATATTTCCATGCCATCTCAGAGTCTAAAGAGACTCGTATCTGTAAAAGATTGTGAGGTCCTTGAACAGAGGAACTGAGGTAGAGCAATGATCTGTTTGGCCTGACCTCAAAGGTGACACTGCAGCTGTGTGGGAGCTGAAGAACAGAAATTAGTTGCAGACTCTCATGTTGTGCACTTGTATGAGGGGCCTCGGGCAGGATGCAGAGTGCAGAAGAGATGCTGAAACAGCAAATGCTGGACCTGTTCATGGAAATGCACATCTGACAATCACTGATATGATGGTATCTCCCAAAACTTCAGTTTCATCCTCCTTTGACAGGTTGGTGAAAATGAAATGGCAGTGGCTTCTGGTCATATGAACAGCTCAGGAGTGCTGCTGGAGGTAGGAAGTGTCCTTCCAGTGCTGCACAGTGGGGAAATGCAGTCGACACCTGGTGCTGTCCCTGCATCTCCTGCTGCTTCAGGTAACTCGGGCCTCTCCCTGTACAGTTCTCTCTTAAGATGTCCCTTCAGACTGCTCTGTCAATTCTCTTTGGAGAAAGATGAAGGACATCTGGCCTGGCGGGTTTGGGGGCTTCTTTATGAGTTGTATTGCTCTTTCTGTACCCACATCCCTCTCACCCCTAGTTTTTTTAGAAGACCCTAATCCTTATGGAAAAGAAGAGTGACCAAAACAGTTAGACTTGATTCGATCCTGATCCACGCAGTCTAGTTTTCTAGGTTTGATGCTGGTTAATAGCCCCCATTTCATTGTAGAAAGAAAGGGTTTGTTGACAAACAAAACACTGTAGAAAGAAAGGGAGTTGAGGAAAAAATGTTTCTTATTGTGTCAAACTCAGCTCCCTGTGGATCTGAAGAACTCATGTGCCTTCCATCTGCTGTAGCTCAGAGGTCTTTTGAGGGTTAGACCACAGAGGACTGTGAGCTCCAAAGTGAGTTCTCCAGAGTGAGGGTGAGAGTGACAGTGCAGGACCCTGCACTGGGCTTTTTTAGAACAACCTTCCTAAGGTGAAGGTTTTTTCTCAGCTCTCACTGACCAGTGGTTTAATCACATCATCTGCAGCTGAGGTTTTGTGCCATTCATTTATATAGAATTCCATACAAGTAAGCAGCTTTCCTTATCCACATCTTTTAAGACCTGTTAATTTCGTCCAGACAGTTAAGTAAATTCAGACTGGAAGTTACAGCTAAAATGAGTGGCAACCTTTGATATGAAAGGAATTCTCCAGGAACAATTTGCAAAGAGATCGCCCCTGCTCCCTCCCAGCTCCTGTGATGACTTTATCTTGGCTTACCTTGTGTGGCTCTCTCAGCACTGTTTTTCAGATTTCTCGTAATCGTATTGGGATGAGCCTTTGGAAGGGCATCTCTGTGCATGTGTGGCTTAGTCTGTCCAGCCCTTACAGTGAACAGTGTTCCATAGCTGCATGATTCTGCCTCAGACTGCACACACAATGGGGTCGGGTGGTTTTGGTGCAGGTTCTCTGTACAGCTTTTGGGACTGTTTATAGGTATCTCTCAGTGTCTTTTCCCAGAAGAAGCCACCAGACAGTGAAGAACCCAGTGGTGGCTTTGTGGACTTCAGTGGTGGCTGCTTCTTGCTCATGTGCTTTTCCCTTCTACTCTCTGTTAGGTGCTCCTACGCTTTCCCGGCTTTTAGAAGCTGGTCCTGCACAGTTCACCTCACCTCTTGCTTCCTTCTCCGCTGTTGCCAGCGAACCTCCAGCTAAGCTCCTGCCACCCCCCGTAGAGCCTGTGTCCCAGGCAACTATTGTCATGATGCCCACGCTGTCAGCACCATCCGTTGTGCCACCAGCTGCAGCTCCAGAAAGCGTAGCCACAGGTGCGTTCCTGAACTACGCACTCGTAGGACGTGCACTGCTGGAAAGCAGAACTTCCCGTGGGATCAGCGCCCGGCGAGCTCCCAGCTGGGCTTTAGCACCTCAGACTTGCCATCCTGGTCAAAAGGATGGTTATGTGTGGGTTCTGGAGTAAGCAGGTGGTTTTAAACTGGGTTTGCTGGGCGGGGGTGCTGGTGATTTGCTGGATTGTGGTTCAAGGGTTGGAATTTCACTTTGTCTCTCCTGTGGGAAAGCAAATACGTATTTCTCTTTTATTTATCTAAGCCATGGTGGTGTGGGTGGGCCTGGGATAGTTGTGGTTGGTGATTGGTCTGTGTTTATGTGGGCTGGACTTCTCCAGCTTGGTCTCTGACTGTCCCTCTCATCCTTGTGCAGTGAGCCAGCCAGAAGCCTGTGTTTCCATGGAGGCAGTGTCTGATTCCCACACTGTGACAGTGTCCATGGACAGCAGTGAAATATCCATGATTATTGATTCCATCAAGAAAGAGTGCCTGGGTTCTGGAGCTGGCAGCACTGCAGGGTCTTCCAAAGATCACTGCATGGATGGGAAAGAAGATCTGGATTTGGCTGACAAAATGGATATTGCAGTGTCCTATACAGGGGAAGAGCTGGACTTTGATACAGTTGGAAATATTATAGCCATCATTGAGGACAAGGTAAATGGGCAAAGCAGAGAGCCAGTGCTTCTTGCTCCACGTTCAGTTGGGTTAATCTCAAATGATTGCTGTTCACCAATTTAGTTAGTTTAAACAAGCAAGGAATAATTATTCCAAAGTGCACATTCTCACCATAGTTTTCCAGATCAGTAGAAAATGGCCCTATGACACCACTGCTACCAGTCTGACACTGGTGTTCCTCTTAGCCTGGTGCTTCTCTTCAGATTGCACAAAGAAATCTCTTTCTTCCTCATGTTTGGTAGTGTTTAGGTCACATCTCTGGCAGACAGATGAGTGCTACTCACAGCATCCTTTCCAGGAGTGCATATTTCTCAAACTGAAGCTCCACGGGAGGCTCTGCAGGGTGTGATACAAGTCTGGCTGCAAAAGGCAGTACCAGTACATGGAGTATTCCACAGTTGTCTCAGAAATAACATGAACTTTTCTTTAATCCCGCTTTCTGACCTTGGTCTGCACTGCTGTGTATTTGTTTTGACCATAAAGGTAGATGACCACCCTGAAGTCCTGGATGCAGCAGTTGTTGAAGCTGCTCTGTCTTCTTTCTGTGAAGATACCGATGACCCTCAGACCCTTCCTGGCCCGTGGGAACATTCAATTCGTCAGGAGCACGAGAAACAGGCCCAGATACCCCAAGTGTCTGTGACTGTGAAGCAGGAGAGACTGGAGTGTGAGGAGCCAGAGGCAAAGGGAATTCGAGACCTGATGGGCATTGGTGAGCTGGCATCAGAAATAAAGACCGAACTTGCAGAACAGGAGCAAAGTCAGCTGGGCCCCGAGGAAACCATACCAGCAACTGCAAGAGTGACAGAAACACCAGAGCTTAGAAGTCAAGAGATAGAAGAAGATCAAAGAGCAACTCTAACGTCAGGAGAGACTCCTGAAATCAATTTAGAGTCATCCAAGGGAGAAGATGCAGTACTCAATCCAGTGGAGACAGAGGTATGTGAACAGAGAGGCTGTCTGGAACTGGTGTGGGGAAAGAAAGGAGCAGTTGTGGTAGGTAGGAGAGAAATGTTAGAGGAAGGATGACTGCTGGGCTGAAGGTGACCCTTCAGTGGATGTGACTGACTGTTTTTGTGGGAGTCATGCTGCTGATGTGCTTGATGAGCAGAGCAGCTCTGCTTTAGGCAGTACCTGTGTATATCTCCCCTCGCCCATGTGCAGAATTGCTGCTGGGAAGGTGCTCAGTGAACTTCATTGCCTTGAGTTAGGTTAGGGTGAGTGAGATGTGCCCACACCTTCACTGAAGTAAGCTGACACAAACATCTAGATTTGTGCATTTCTCTTCCCTCCAGACCCCACCTGATGATGATTCATCCCCACCACAAGTCCCAAATGTGAGTGAAGACTCCTCACAGGCTGATGTTCAGCACAAATTTGAGCTGTCAGGTAACTTAATTCAGCTAGGAAATCTTTTACATGCAACATTATTAGCTGGATAGATGTCAGTGATACGTTCAGGTTTTTTGGGGAGGAGGGACAAAAGATACATGTAGGAACAGTGGTAATTACTGCAGGACAGTAGGCATGGTGCAGGGGCTTTTGTAGGGAAGGCTGCTTTGGAGAGTCAACCTTTCCGCATTTCTTTCTTTCACAGAATCAATGAAGGAAGAGGCCCAAGCCCTGTTTAGGAGTCAGATGAAGGTAATTCTTGGTTACGGTCATCCCAAGCTTATTAGCAACATCTCGCTGCTGCTGCTGCTCTCTGCTGTGAAGCAAAGCTTGTGTTCAGCTTTCTGCATTGAGAAGTAAGCAGTCTGCAGTTGGAGCTAAAGGAGAGATTGCTTCAAGCTGTAAAGCTGTGTGTGTATGTGCTTGTGGGTCTGCAGGGGGAGGCAGGGTGGACCGGAGAGATTGGGGTTCTGTGGAAGTGCCTGTACAGTTGTCAGCAGGGTAACAAGAAAATCACTTTGCTCACTGAACCACAGCTGCTTTGGAGGCTCTGAGTTGCTGCTGGAGCTGGCTGTGCAGGCTCACGGACTCTATGTTTCAGGATGGGCAGGGTGAGGAGGACGATGAGGACGGTGCCAGTGAGGCTGCCAGTTTGGAGGAACCCAAAGAAGAAGATCAGGGTGAGGGATATCTGTCAGAGATGGATAATGAACCCCCCGTGAGTGAGAGCGATGACGGCTTCAGCGTCCACAACGCGCCTCTGCAGTCCCACGCACTCGCCGACTCCATCCCCAGCAGCCCGGCCTCCTCACAGTTGTGAGTGTCAGGGGGTTGTGGAGGGAGCGTAGGAATCTCATTTCTGTTTTGCTGAGTGGGAATTTGTTGATGATTATTTCTGGTTCTTCTTACTTACAAGGGCAAGTGTGCAGACACCGCCCCAGTACCAACTCCCACTTTTTCCTGCTGTCTTTGGCATGGATTAGCATGGGCATGTCAAAGGCAAAATAAACCACGAATTTTCTGCTCTGAGGCACTGTGCAGACTCCTAAAGGAAGTGTGTTCTTCTCTTCCCAGCTCAGTGTGCAGTGAGGATCAGGAAGCAATACAGGCCCAGAAGATCTGGAAGAAAGCTATCATGCTGGTTTGGAGAGCAGCAGCTAATCACAGGTGAGTGAGTTTGATGTCTTGACAGAAAGAAGTGACTAATCCTAGACAAGTCTCCACTCTCCCATCTCAGAGGCTTATCTCTCTTGGTATCAGGAGATGATGAATCATACTGTTACAGACAAATAAACAGGAGAGCATGAAACAAATATCTACCAGCAAGGATGGACACTAAGTGGACTCTTTCTCTCTGCAGGTATGCCAATGTCTTCCTGCAGCCTGTAACTGATGATATAGCACCAGGCTACCACAGCATTGTGCAGAGGTGAGTCTCAGCAGCCTTCTGTCACTAGAACTCTATATATTTGCTTGTTTGTGTAGGGATTTCTGTCAGGAACAATGTGGGTTTTGCCTGCTGTGCAGACTGGAACACTTGGAAAAGCACTTTTTTTTCTGACATGATTCAGTCAGAAGCAGGTTTCCCCAAGAAGCGGGTCTTCAGTAACAGGCCCATGTCTGTACAGAACCTTGACTTGAGTGAAGTACACTGAATTAAACAAAACATTTTTATCAGTAAGGTGATACATGACTGATCAGTTTTTCCCAGTTTCTATCGAGGGATAGAATTAACCTCTGAAATTCCTAAAAGCTGTCTTCTTTAATAAGCATTTTTTACTGTCCCAGGTAGTGGACTTTTCTGGAAGAATTACCAGAATCCCCTGCTAGCCCCTGAAACCTCTCCCCTAAACAGTTCAAGTTCAGTGGCTGCAGCTCTAGCTCCTTAGTTTCTTCTTCCGTGATGCCTGGAGAAGGCAGATGCCTCTCCTGAGGCATCGCTCAGGCTGTTTTCACCATTCCTGGACAGCTGCTGTCTTCTGACCCAGGCCTTGGTACTCAGGAGCACAGCCTGTCTGGGGCAGAACCTGTTCAGCTAAATTAAACAGACACTCTAGACAACGTTACAGACTCAGGGTTTTTTCCAAAAGAGATGGAAAAGAGTTAAGCGTTCCTGTTGAAATTTTGCTTGCATTTCTTTCATAGGCCAATGGATTTGTCTACCATCAAAAAGAACATTGAGAACGGGCTGATACGAACCACAGCTGAGTTCCAGCGTGATATTATGCTGATGTTTCAAAATGCAGTTATGTACAACAGCTCTGACCATGATGTGTACCACATGGCTGTGGAGATGCAGCGAGATGTCCTGGAGCAGATCCAGGTAAAGTACTGAGCTGAGGACAGAGCATCTGCCTTGGTCCACAAGTGTAAGACTGTAGTTTCACTCCCTGTGTGTTTGAATGCAGGAATCCTGTCCTTCCCTGCATCTCTCTCATGCTTGCTCAGGTGTTTGAGTTGAACTAGATTGTGGGCGAGTTAAAAGTAACGCAGGAAAATTTTTTATAGGTTCAGCCCAGACCAATTTCAAATGTAATTTCCTTCAGGGAAATGCTTAGGCCAGCAAGAAATGGGGTGTGGTTCAAGAACAGAAACAGGCAACAAAATAGTGAATGACAGGGGACGCGACTGCTTCTTTGGGTGGCTGTGCTGGTTTATATGTGCTGGTTGATATAAAGTGTACATGAAACTGTCCTGTGAATTTATGCCATTTAAAATGTCCTGTGAAGCAGAACGTCCCAACTGGCAGGACTAACAGAGTTTGAACTGAGGTTTTGTACTTCCTCGGGACTTGTGGCTTCTGAGGCAAATAGGGGAACTTATTTTGAGCAGCAGAAAAGGAACTGAAACTGCCTCTGACCCAGTCATTCCCGGCCTGTGGTCTGTGATAGTTAACTGACACGCACTTACTGAGCTTGTTTTGCCTGGCAATCTTTAACAGAGTGTGGTTTTCTTGCAGCAATTTCTGGCCACACAGCTGATGATGCAAACATCAGAGTCAGGGATCAGTGCAAAGAGCCTGCGGGGGCGAGACTCCACTCGCAAGCAAGATGCTTCAGAGAAGGTGAGAATGCTGCACCCTCTGGAAGGGCACTTGGGATCTTCTGAAGAATCCCAAGATACTGTATGAAGTTCTCACACGAAAGAGGCAGAATGTTTTTTGAGGTTGCAGTGGTTCCAGCATTTTCATGTGAACAAATTTTCTTCAGAGTATCCGCTGATTAGATTTCAGTTCTGGACCTGTACAGCATTCAAGAGGCAGGTCTCATGAGTTTCTTGTGTAATCCCAATAGTTCTGTCACCTTTTAAAAACAGGTGATAAAAGCTAGGGAAATGAAGAGAGTATTGGTAGAGGTGTAGTATGACAGGAAGGTGAAGGGACTTGCCATGTCCTTCACTTTCTAGTCAGGTTTTTAGAGAGAAAGAATCAGTCAGCTCTGGTTTGCTGTGTAAAACACACCAGACAACCTCTGAATTCCACACTGCTCTAAGCAGTGAAGGTTTATTTGTTTTTTTTCTTCTGTAAAGACATCCAAACATGATGAAATGGTGTCAGGTTCTCTCAGCTAGTGCACACAACAGTGTGACAGCAGGGACTGCCTGCTTAGTTCTAGTGGCAACTGCACCTTGCAGAAATTGTTTGGTAGACCAGGCCTTGCCATGGCTGAGGAGGGAACATCCCTTTGCTAGCATTCTGACTCTTGCAGTATCCCTCTTTTTGTCTGTTTTTATGTTCCTGCTGCATAAGACTGATGCCATGCGGGAAGGGGAGTGGGGCACATGTTTCTCTATGCTCATGTGTGGGCTCAGTGCTTCTGTGTGGTGTGTGCATTTCTGTAGCTGATGCCTGATAAGTCCTTCTGTTTGGCCTTTTAACAGGACAGTGTCCCAATGGGCTCTCCTGCCTTCCTTCTCTCTCTCTTTGTAAGTATTGAAAGGCTCCGGCAGGTTCTGCTGGCAGGTGCTCTGCTCCTTGTCTGGGTGATCACTGCACTGTCACAGCATCCTTAGCACTGCAAGGGGTGTCTTTGACTTGGGGGCTGCACCACTGTGATCCTTAGAGAAGAAATATCTCAGTCCCTTATTCTCAGCGTGGGTGAGCGGGGAGGGGCTTCAGTCTTTTCTTTTGGTTCCAAGAGGTTTTGTTTTTGTCATCTGCTTTTGCTTTTTTTCCACAACTTCTTTCCTGCTTTCTTTCCATGTAAGTGGGAAGACAACCAAGTGGTGCAGACCTGTATTTCCTACATCTCTCATGTTTATACAGCTGCCCCTTCCACACGTCAGAGGCAATAAAAAAAGGTCTTGGGAGAGTGAGGAGTCAGTTGGGTACTCCTTTGTCATTCCTGGTCCAGAAAGCAAATAAGACACTCTGCAGAAATACCTTGCTCTGTGCCTGTGGTGATCCGGAACTGTTTGGAAAAATATTCCCTCTGGGAAACCCCAAGTCTCTGAGTTGTGGGGAGGAGAGAGGAGAGGAAGTTGGAGAATTGTTCTTATCTTTCACGTGTATCTAAAGACAGAGGAGTACTCCAGGAGAGTCAGCATGTCAGCCAGAGAGAGAGGGCAACGCATCAAAGGAAGCTCTCAGCTCGCCTTCTGCTCATGGAAAGGAGCTGTGCCAAGAAACTAGGGAGCTAGTGCCAGGGTCACTCAACTGGAGGAGCACTTCCCATAGGGATCAGCAGCTGATAAGGTATGTTAGTCAGTAGTTTCCTCTTCCCACCTTAAGCTAGAATCTGCCATTTAGGAGAAAGCCTGTGCTGTCCAGGCTCCATAAACATCTGTCTGGGCGAGAGTCATGCTGCCTCTCTCTGCCCTGGCTCCAGCAGTGCACACATGCTGCCAAGCCCAGTACCCTGCTGTGTCCAGAGCAATCTTTAGGTAGGTCTGCAGGCAGGCCTCCCCAGGCCGCCTTAGGGACAGCTTCCCCTTCTCCTGATTGGAAAGCATGAAAATTTGTTGCCAGATGCAGAATTCCCTCCCTCCCCCTGTGCTGGGAGGGAGCAGAGCGCTGGTGTGGGGTTGTGTAACTGTGTTTGTTTGCCTTGTGAGCAGGATGGAGGCACCAGAGGGCGGCGCTGCGCCATCGAGGCAGACCTGAAGATGAAGAAATGATGCTGCAGGCACACAGAGAATCCCAGCAGAATCCCACCACTTGGCATCTGGAGCTGGAGTGCAAGCAAACCGCTCTTAACAGCTGTTGGAGGAGGAAGAAAAGTTGCAGGTCCATTTCTGGGACCTGGTTCACCTTCTTCGCTTGCCCCTCTGGAAAGCGCTGTCTCGTCGGAATATATATCCCAAAGAAACTTCCCCAGAGGGGAAGACTAGCCCCCCTGCCTGTTTTAGGGCAGTTGTCTTGGGCTTCATCAGTGTCCTGGTGTTAGCTAGCAACTGGTGGCTCGTATGTACTGTAATGTGAAGTGTACAGATTTTTACTAGTGATGTGTAAATGTGATGTATATTAAAATCTGGGAACAAACCAGTGTGCAGTGTACTGAGCATTGCAGCTCTCCAGGGAGCAACCCTGTGGAAGAAACCTGTGTACCCACCTTGAATATCTGCAAGTATAATTCTCTTCCGTTGTCTGTAGAGCAACACACACATGGCAGAGCTTTGGCCTTACAGACTATCCATTGTGCATGGATGGAGAGGAAGATTCTCTGCTTGAGTGTCTGAGGATACAGCACCACTGTGATGATACAGGAAGTCTAACCATGAGAAGATAAAAACTGCTGTCTTGGTGGAGCTTCCCTTAGGAGAAAATGCATCGAAAAGTACTATGCATTCTTTCCCCAGAAATCTATGAAGGCTGCACTAGTGAGAGTGAAAGTCTGTCATCCCAGCAGCTGCAGGCAGGATTGCCAGTTCCTGGTTTCCCATCTGAGTTTGTGCACTGTTCATACTGGAAATTACAGTCCTTTTCCTAAGCAACATGGAGGTTGAAGTTCTCTGTGAGAATTTCCAAGGTGCTACCTTCTTTTCTGCTAATATGACATGTGAGAAGAAACTTGCATGTCTTCTGCCCCCACAACCTTGCATGAGGAGAAAAAAAAAAAAAACACACCAACAAAACAATATCATCCTCGATGCTTTGCAGCAGCTGGGAGTGTTATACACTCTGCAGCATGTACAGGGTGCAGCTTTCTGTAACACAGGTTTCAGGAAACTGAGTCACTGGGGTTAAGACCAGAGGCATTGTTATCTGGCCTAGTAAGAGCTCTTTATTTTCACAAGTTTAGTGTTGAAGTTGGCTGTGCCTGCTGTTTTGAGTTCCATGTATCACTGAGGTGTATTTTCACCGAGTCACATTACTGATGTGGAAATGCTGAAAATGCTTTGGTTTGGTTATTGGTTAATTGTCCCACACTACTAAACCTGGGAACAAGTTTCTGATTTGAGTTTTTGTGTTACAGTTTCCAGAGATTACAGGTGGTTATTTTCACAGCACAAGAAGTTACAGGGTTCTTTGTGTGTGCTATGGAATTATTTAAGTTAAGGACAAACATTTTAGCAGGGGCTGTTGTGGCAGGACAAGGGGTAATGGTTTGAAACTAAAAGAGGGGCGGTTTAGACTAGATAAAGATTTTTTTTTTACAGTGAGGGTGGTGAGACACTAGCACAGGTTGCCCAGAGAAGCTGGATGCCCCATTCCTGGAAATGTTCAGGGTCGGGTTGGACAGGGTTCTGAGCAGCTTGGGCTAGTTGAAGATGTCCCTGCTCATTGCAGGGGGGGGTGGACCTAGATGGCCTTTAAATGCCACTTCCAACCCAACCATTCCATTATTCTAAGTTGGAAAGGACCTCCATGCCTTCCTCTAACCTGCTGCTCAGAGCTGGGCCAGCTTCAGAGGTAGATTTGTCAAGTTTTGAAAATCAAGGATGGAGGTTCCCTAACACCTCTGGACAAGCTGTTTCAGTGCTTACCCACTCCTTGTGGAGTAAATATTTGCCAAGTGTGAAATTCCTTTGGTGCAACTTGTCATCACTGTCCCCTCCTTTCACTGTTGGGCACTGAGAAGAGTCTGGCTCCATCTCCTCTGTAACACCTCTTACCTGCTTTTGTCTCCGTTGGAAAACTGAAGGTGCAGCACATGAGAGGACCTTTATCAGGCCCACAAGTAACTTGCTTTCATCATGGCAAACATTGCTGTTCCTTCCTACCCTTGGTTTCTTCTCTTAACCAGGTATTTTTCTCTCAGCCTTTTCCCTTGTCCCATGACATTTTAATAGTCTTTAATGACGTTTTAAGAGCTTTAGAACTCTTAAGATATGATTTGCTCTACAGAGCCCCATTGCTTCTTTCCCAGGTCATCATCTCATGCTCTGACTACTAAATCTGTTCTTCTTAATACTTTGTTCTAATCTGTCTGGTACAGAGCTGATGTTTTACTGTGCTTTATCTCTCAACACCCACCCTTTTACAGACAGATAAAACAATCACCCCTTTCTGGTTTTCTTCTTAAACTTAAATGACAGGTTACACAGCATAGGGTTGGTCATGTTATATTTAAGCTTCTTTAAGACTCAAGTGAATCCCATTGGGTTCTAAGGTTTACCCACTCCCTTAAATTGTTCTAAAACCTCCCCTGTTGACATTTTAATTAGAAACCATCTCTCAAACCCATCCCAAGAGAAGGTCTCATGTGATCTCCTCTGTGGCTCTGCTGATAACGATGATTAATTTGGTTTTTCCAACTGGCCCTATTTTCCACTGAGATGTTTGGCACTGATTATGCGTCATCGCCACTGATCATCTGTCAGTTCTCTGCTTCTGATGTTTTTGATGAGGTTTGTTGTTTTTATTTGCTTTTATGTCTTAAGCAAATTGTTCTGGTTTTCTTTATTTTTTTTTGCTTACTTTATGTGGATTCTACGTTTCATTTATTAGAGATCAGGCTTTTATCATTTTTCTTGTTTTGACATCTAAGTTCTTTTTAAAGACGGTCGCCTTGATTTCTAACAGCTTTTTCTCAGATCAGCAAGGATTGCACAGTGTCTGATCTCTGCAAAGCGAACTAAAACTTTCCAATTTGAGAAAGGTTCCTTGCTGGTGACTTATGTGGCCAACATAATTAAGAACTGTCAGGCAGTTCTTAATTAAAATTTGAAGTCCGTATCATTTGGTTCAGACTTGGCGTGGAGCTGAGCAGCCTGGGATTATTTCCCTCATCATGTCTTGCACTAAAGCTGCTGTTCTGCTCCCTGGCATCTTGAGTCTTCCAAGATTTGGAAAAACTGAACATAAGGCTGAAGATCTCTTTAATCGATGCTTTTGCCCAAGTTCCCTGGGCTTCCTGATTTTAAACCCTCTCAACTGGAGTAGAGAAAGATGATCACAAGGGATCAGATTACCCTGGGTAAGGGTTTTCTGTTCCTCAGCTGAGCTGGAGTCGCTGGTTCTGTGTGTGCCCAGCTCTGCTGAGGGTGCAGGACAGCGCTTTAGGCACAGGGTTCCTCTTCAGATGAAATCTCAGTTTGCCCAACTCTTTACCCAACACCAACTCTGGAAGGTGAGAGCAGGTAATGTTATCTCTTACCTCATCAAATTTCTTCTGCTTCCTCTGAAGTTAACTTTGAAAGAGATTTTGGAAGGACAGGCTTTCAGATCCTAACTCTGCTTGCAAGTTCAGGAAATGAGCAAACCAGTTTTCTCATCCCCAAACCCAGTGGATTCCTTATTTCTCTTAATTATGCATCGTAAGCTGTATTTGGAGCTGTGCTAGCAGTCCTGAGAGTGCAAAAGGCAGTCAGTGAGAAATGTGCTTGTTGAAGACTCTGAAAAAATTAGGTTGTACATAATTAACTGAAAACTCTAAAGACATTGTTAATTAATGCATAGAATTCTCCATAGGTGCAGCATCCACACAGCTCCATTCAGGGGCAATATACAGATTTTCTAACATAATTTACTGTTACTGTGACTCCGCAAGCAATTCCCCAGGCTTAGAGAAATCTTAGTGGACTAGTGCAGTAGAAGATGCTTAGGCATGGGCTAATGAACAGAGATGAAATTAATGGTTTCTTCCTTCTTAAGAGATTGCTAATTTTTATTTTCTGAAATATGTGGAACTGTCCTCTGTCAGTGTGTATCTGTGCAGGGTTATAATTCTTCTGACTCAGGTACATGAGATATCATCATCCAGGTAAATCGCACCTGTCACTTTAAAAACAAAGTGTCTGTAAGGTTTGTAATAAGTTATTTCCAGTATGAGAGGTTCTCAAGGGGCAGCAAAGGGAATTTCAGTGAATTGTCCTTGGAGTCACAAGTTGTTCGCAACAGTCAGCAGCTGAGGAGCCCTGTCAGGACTCAGTTTGACCTTGCTGGTGCCTTCAGCACCTTAAATATGGAGCATCCAGCAAAGCCATGTGCTTCTAGCCAGCTCAGCAAGCCCTGAGCACAGTGACCCACCAACCCCTGGGCAGGGGGAGGGCACAGAAAACCTGTAATGCAGTTGCTCTGAAGCAGCAGTTTGTGTTGCAGAGCTGCAGCCCTGCCACATGCTGTGTGTAGGGCTCAGGCATGGACTCAGCAGGCATAGACTGAGCAGGTATAAACTGCTCACCTCAGAACCCTTCCTGTACTGGGGCTCTCAGAGTGTGTCATGAAACGAGCTGGGCTTGGCAGTTCTGGATCTCGGTACAAAGAAATTGCTTTCTCTTTTTATTGTTTGCAGATGGGCCAATCCTGGGAGTCACAGAACAGTGGCTTCCAGTCTCTTCCCAGCTGGGATTCAAGCTTGCATGTGGACAAGAGGAGCTGGAGAAATACTGAAGATATGGCTGTGGGGAAGGTAGAGGAGAGCAGCCAAGAGGCAGACTGTGAGCTGAGGTTGAGTGAGCCTCTCTGGGAGGATGATAGTGAAGATTACCAAGAGGTAGAGAAGCCATCTGAAAGCAACAATCTTCTCGAGTTCATTTTGGAGGTAGGGCTGTTTGGATGACAGGAAGGTGGGCAGCCTAATTCAGACCCTCTTGAAGCATTGGGGTTTTTCAGGGCCTCCACAATCCCTACACACCGAAACAGTATGGAGGCAAAGCAGATGCCCTAGGTTCACTCACTCCCTGGCCTAAGCCCAGCTCTTCCTCCCATTTGGAGCTGGCACTGCAAAAAGGGAGCTGTTTTGCCAAAACGCAGCTCACCCTAAAGCACAGAAATGTCAGAGAACTGACACTATAATAATAACACAGGGCTTCATCAGAAGATTTTGCAAGGATTCCTAAAAATGGAAAGGCATTTGTGAGTGAATGCAAAAATAGCATCTGTGCTGTTTATTTTTTCTCCCTTTTGCCTTCACAATTTGAAGTAATAAATCACTGTCTTGCAGGTAACCCAGATGTTGGAATCTCTCCACACTGGCAGCACAGAGTCATCACAGACTCATTTGGATTATTGTGGCTTAGGGAAGCAGAGTAATGGGGAAGACGTGAGATTCCAGGAAAAGACAACAGGAACAGCAGTCTTGGGAGCAGAGGGAAGTCAACTACACACTCTGGCAGAAGATGAGAAAGAACACTTCTTGGCAAGAGGGGTAGGGCAGTGGTGGTCCTAAAAGAGCCTCTGGTCCTGGATGAGAGACAAGAGACAGTGAAGGAAACTAGCTCTAGAAGAAATGGGGGAGTCCCAGGGAGGCAGGGACACACAGGAGGAGACAGCAGGGAGGGGAACGCAGGAGAAATGCAAGAGGGAAGGGTGTTCTTTATGTATGGCTGTGTATAAACAGGAAGCTTTTTACAGATCAAACCCTCAGATGTGAGTTGGAGGAATTGCTCCTTGGCAGTGTAAAGGTGACTCATGAGAGCTGGCAGGCTGCTCTCAGGTTTAAGGCAAGACTGGAAGACTTGCCTTGTTCTAATTGCTGTGTTTTGCAGCACAGCTTGGCTGTTTTCAGGCCCACGTGGCTGTGCCAGCAATAACCATCTGCCCTTGGGGACCGTCATGTCTTGGAAGCACGCACTGTTGAGCCTTGGTTTGCATCAGTTCTGTGTCTAGGGGGCTGTGGTCTTCCACCAGCTTGCGAGGTATTCCTGGGACAGGTAACACAGCAGTGGAAGAATGGTGTCATTTTTCCACACGCACACTTGTTCCCTCAGACACTTGCGTCAAATAACTTTGAGGGTTTTCACCTGTTCAGACAGAACAGTGTTATTCCCAGCACTTACGCTGTTCTTAACTGCTGTTATTCACAGTAGTTCCCTCGTAGTTCTCCCAGTGGTCAAAGCCAAACACAGCACAGTGTCCAGTTTCTTCCTGAGAAGTCTGCCCATGTTTCAGATCTGTTGAGGATTCTGAGGTGCCCCTGCATATAATCCCATATCTGGATTTTAAAAAGTCTCCCTCTCCTGCCACTCTACATTTTATTGGCAAATTAGTAAAACAACAGCACCACTCTCCTTCCTGGATGAGTCTATTCCCTGTCATATTCATGTGGGAGTTTCTGGGGAAACAACGTTGTGCTCTAGGGGATCCTGTTATCTGTATCTCAAGCTTTAACAAGCCTGAGGCAGTCTTACCTCAGCTCCTGATTGCCCTCTCTACATCCGTGACTCTTCCCAGAGAGCAGACAGACACAACACTGGGCAGCTCCACAGGGTTTGTGTTAGCCAGAGGTGGATATGATCCAAGAGATCAGACCCAGCTGTTCCTGAGCGCTGAGCAGCACGGGGAAGGTCTGAGTAAGGTTAAACATCATCCTCAGAATAACAGAGAGCAAGTGAGCTCCCAGCTGAGCCTTGATGCAGTAAAGGGATGTGCAGCAGGCTGGCTTCTAGATAAAGTACTCAGGTCCTTTATCTCAGGCTGCCATTTTAGATTTATCCTCCTCTGTGTTCCTCAGGACAAGACTCCAGAGACACCTGGAGAACAAGCTTTAAGTGAGGAGCATGCACAGGAGATGAGTGCTCAAGCCCAGGACCAAGACAACAGTAGCAGCACCTCTGCAGCCCCAGTGCTGGACTCCACAAGCCCCCCTGACACACACTTGTAAGTATCTGGTTCTGCTCTCTTGCTGGTGCAGCAGAACAGAGTCATTTCCCTTGTCACACATGAGGACAAGTGTATGGCACAGGTCACATCCAGGAAAGTGAGATAGCCAAAGAGAACAGGAGGGAAGGAGGTAACTTGTGCTATCTCTGTGGATCTGCCAGCATTTTGAGGTGTTGATCCTAAGCTGAAGTGAGTGGAGAAGAGATTAAATAAGAGATTAAATGGAAAATACACATTTCCTCAAGGCAGATAGGCTGGGCATCAGGCTCTGTCAGGCAATGCACAGTCCAGCTCCTGAGAGAAGCATTACCAACCCCGTTTAAGCACGTGCATGTCACATGCAGGCTCTGCCACGTGTGATCATCTGGGCTGCCTTTCAAAGGGAAAACATGGGGGGCTTGAGATGAGAAATTTCATAAAAACCACCTCAGTGAAGTTCTAAACTGCAGAGTAGCATGTGGTTTTCTATCTAGTTTCATTCTGCCCTTCAGCTCAGCTCTTGTTTTTACCTATTGCCCTGCATCTTCCTGCATTCTGGATGTTTATTTGTGCATTCCCAAGTGAGGACACTCCCACCATCACACTCCAAGGATGTGGATGTGGTGGGTGCCAGCAGAATTGCCACCTCCCACTTTGTCTTGAGTGTGATGATCTGTCAATGCCTTCACTCCACAGGGTGCAGCCGAGCTGGAATAACCCCGTCCAGCAGTTGCTCCTCAAGAAAACACTCCTGACCATCTGGAGGATGATAGCCAGTCACAGGTACGTGGGAGCAGAGGGCTGGATCAACATGTCCTGAACACACTGCCCTGAGTCCCAGCTCCTATGTCACCAGACCTTGTCCTCCCCTCCCCGGAGTCTGGGCTGTCTCTCCAGGGCTTTGCTTTAGGAACAGCTGTGTGCTGGAGAGAACACTGCATATTTATTTCCTCTGCTTAATGTGGCAGAGCCCAAGTGCTGCTTCCTACACAGCTGGCACAGCACTGGCTGTGGCCCTCATGGCAGGCAGGGAGAGAGAAGCACTGCTCCATGTCCCAGTGCTGCCTTTGGCACAGGGACAGGCACAGAACATTCTTTGTCCTTGTCCCTGTAGATACAGCAGCCCGTTCCTGAAGCCAGTATCCGAAAAACAAGCCCCTGGATACAGGGATGTGGTAAAGAGGTGAGTTAGTGGAGTAAGTGCTCACTAGTTGATTTCTCTCTGGTTCTTTTCTGTTGCTTTTGGTTTCCAAAGGCCCAGTGGGATGGTTTCCTTCATCCTTTTCCGAGTTTGGCTGTCACCAGCATTTCCCACTGATATCTTTTATTAAAACTGCCTTCTGGGTAATTAGAACTTGGAAGCTTGTACTGACTCTGGACCTGATGAGAATTCTGCCTGCCCTTCACAGCTATTGCATGGCTTAGCCCAGGCACAGTCCCTGGGCAGGGGATCCAGCTCCTGCAGCTCAGCAGTCCCTTCTCCCCATGCTGGGATGTACCTCAGGCAATGCCCCCTCCTCACCTGCTGCCTGCACCCCAGATGTTTCACTCTCAGCACAGAAGTGGGTCATAACAATATTTCCCAGAGAGATCAAGGGCATTTTTCAGAGCTGAATCATGTTCTATTCTGGTCACAGTTGTCCTCTCTGCAGCCATTCATTTTCCCATTCTGTCAAAATAAGGGAAGTAATATTTATTCCCCGTCGTGTTCCCCTTACCAGCACTGCTATTTTTGCTGGTGGCACCATTCGATTTTAAGGGGGTTTAATAGATACCTATTTTAGTAACTTTTCTTTCTCTACTAAGACCTGGACTGACTTCATGAAGACTAATTACTGCTTGCGTTCTCTGGAGCTCAGCATCACATTTTTTTCAGAGGTGACTGCTAATGACCTGCCAACTTGGTTGGACAGCAAATGTCGCATTGGCTGAATTTAACTTTTGTCTGACTTGGAAGAAAAGCCTTTCTCACTCTCCCTCTTTGTCCTGAGCAATAAAATTGATTGAAAATAGCCCTGCTTTCAGGGCCACTCTGAAATGAGAATAATCACATTCATGCAGAGCCCAAAGGATGCCTTCCCCTGGGTTGCAATTCAGTTCTCCTTCTCTCTCTCTTTTCTAGACCCATGGATTTAACTAGCATAAAGAGAAGGCTGGCAAAGGGAGAGATTCAGTCCATGATCCAGTTCCAGCGTGACCTCATGCTCATGTTCCAGAACGCAGTGATGTACAACAGCTCTGACCACCACGTGTTCCACATTGCTGTGGAGATGCAGCGAGAGGTCATGCAGCAGCTGCAGGTTTTGGCTGAAGCCCTCCTGTACTCCAGGGACAGGCTGAAGTGAGGGAGAAGGTAATAAGCCATGCCTGAGGCCACTTTCCTTTGGAGCAGTGTTGTCTCTGTGGCTCAGGATATGCTGGGCTCAGGGGATGTGCTGCCGTGGCCTTGGGCAGAACTCATTATCCCCAGTGGTGGCTGCTGCGTCACTGCGATGAGGATCAAAGCGGTTTCTTGGAGGGGCACCATGTTGGAAGCCTCCTGTTTTCTTGGGGAAAGTAGCAACATAGCCCTGCAGGGAGAAAAGTTCGCTGGGATGAAAAACAAGGGAGAAAATGCAGTTTGTGGCCAGGTGGGTGAGCTGGGCACAGCCCTGAGGTGGCTGGCCGCACCCTGGGGCACAGCGGCCACCCAAAGCCCGGAGCGCCCTGTGGTGTGTTGGACTCGGGGTGGGCTGAGCGTCACCAGCACTGACTACACCCACTAAAGGCCCGTGTTGAAACTTGTCTTGGCGTGTCTGACTCTGGGACTGGGACTGGAACTGGGATTGCTACAGGACTGGGGATGGAACTGAATTCGAATAGGGACTGGGGCCGGGCCTGGGATGGGGATGGAGACTAGGGCCAGGACTGGGGCTGGGGCCAGCAGTGGGACTGGAACTGCGACTGGGATTGGGACTGGAGTCAGGGCTGGAACTGGGACTGGGGCTGGAACTCGGATTGGGGCTGGAACTGGGACTGGGGCTGGAACTCGGATTGGGGCTGGAGCCGGGGCTGGAACTCGGATTGGGGCTGGAACTCGGACTGGGGCTGGAGCCGGGGCTGGAACTCGGATTGGGGCTGGAGCCCGGGCTGCGGGACGGAGGGCGGGGCCAGGATGCGTGGAGGGGAATCGGTAAATGGCCGTTTTGCCATTGGCCAGAGTGGCTGTCTGTCAGCGCCAGCGCAGCTGCCGATTGGCTGGCGGGGAACGGACAGCCGCATGTCCCGCCCCGGCGCGGCGCGTGCCCCGGCACCGGAAGCGCCCGGCGCGGCCATGGCGCGGGACAAGCCCGAGGCGGCGGCGGAGACTGAGGCGACCCCCGAGCGCTCGTACCGGGAGCAGCTCGACTTCCTCAATCCCATCGCGCAGCCCCTCGCGTCCCGCAAGCTCACGCGGAAGCTTTACAAGTGCATCAGGAAAGGTTTGGCGATGCCAGGATATGGCGGAGGCGGGGCCGGGCTCGGGCATGGCGATGGCGTGGTGTAGCCCCTCACTCTGTGGTTCTTTCCAGCCCCTCACTCCGTGGTTCTCTTGCAGCGGCCAAGCACAAGCAGATCCGCCGTGGTGTGAAGGAGGTGCAGAAGTTCATTAACAAGGGTGAGAAAGGGTAAGTGCAGCGCCAGCCCCGCTGCCCCTCTGGCACAGCCCTGCCACTGACGTGGCTGTCCCCGCAGGATCACGGTGCTGGCTGGGGACACGCTGCCCATCGATGTGTACTGCCACATCCCCATCATGTGCGAGGACAGAAGCCTCCCCTACGCTTACGTTCCTTCCAAATCGGTGAGTGCTGGGGGTAACCACCCCCATGAGGAGACTGGGCTGTGACTGGAGCTATCCTGGAGAGGTCCAGATCCAGTGACCAAGTAAAGAACCTGGTGCTTGCCACAGAATGGACATGGGGGAGTTGTGAGAGTGTTTCACTGTGAGATCACAGAACTGTTTGCCAGGATCGACTCCCTCAGCAGCTCTGGGGAATGTCAGGGACAGGAGCTCTCTGGGACACAGCCAGGACAATTTTTCCTTCCTCAGTTGTGAGCTGCCACCAGTACCCCTTTGCAGGCTGGAAGTTGAGAGCGAGGGGAGGTGTCTTTGGAGCTTCAGCCTCCTGCAGGCAGCTCTGCAGATCTTGCTCTGGGGAAGAAGTGTGGCACATGAGCCAGGTGCCAGCCCAGGGCTCTGCTTCCAGCTTGTAGGACACAAGCTGAGAAAAGGGCTCTTGAACCCAAGTCCAGAGGGCTTCGAGTTGATGGGCTGGCAGGGAGAGATTCCCCGCGTTACGCCAGGGCATGCAGTGAGCTGGTCCCAAGCCTCTCCCCTTGGGAAGGGACCTGACACCCCATGGCCTCACTGTTTCCACAGGACCTGGGAGCTGCAGCCGGCTCCAAGCGCCCAACCTGTGTCATCATGATCAAGCCCCATGAGGAGTACCAGGAGGCCTACGACGAGTGTCTGGAGGAGGTGTCATCCCTTCCCCTGCCACTGTGAAGAGCTGGGGACTGGCTGTGCCCTGCAGGGCTGTGACAGGTTCCTGTGCCCCTGCCCAGGGGCCACATGGCCATTTGTGGGGACACCACCGAGAGCACTGACTGGAGGGGGTGGGGAGCACTGTGGGGGTGAATAAAGGTGTTTGTGGGTTTGTAGGATGTGGTCCTGGTGTTCAGGGCAGGAAGGCTGGGGGGTCCACAGCTGCATTAAACTGCTCCAGGGGCACCACCTCCGGCCCCACTGTGACTCACCACCTCAATGCCTCGACCGGTTGTACCGCCCACCCAGGCGCGTGCTGGGCAGGCCCGGGCCAGCCTGCAGCCCACCCCCACCCCGACCCCGAGGGAAGCAGAGGCTGGGAGAGAGAAATACAGGTTTATTGCAGGAATGGGGTGTGGGGCCGGGCCTGGCCTTCATGTGGCTCTGCTGTTACAGACACAGAGCAGGGCTCCTTCCTCCTAGCGCCTTGGGGCTCCCCCGGCTCTCTCTCACCTACCCTGGGAGGGAAGACCCCAGCCTCTTCCCCAGCTCTGGCACATCGCTGCCCATGTGTCCTATTCCCCTCCCCAGTTCCTCCCAGTGTGGCAGGGCACCAGTTCCCATCCCTCTTTGCACAAGGCACTGACCCCTCTCAGCCCAAGGGAATCTGCATCAACCACCTCCACTGCACAGCAGCCCCACACCTGGGACATGGGAAGCCCCAGAAGAGGTGCTGGGGCAGCTGCCCCCTCCCAGTAGTACCAGCACTCATCAGGGTTTCTTCCTCTGCCTTCCCAGTGGCACCAGCAGCTCCAGGGCCTTGCTGACAAGGTGGCCACTGCAAGCAGCAGCAGGAACTGCAAAGCAGTGGGGTGGGGACAGGGCTCAAGCCCCTCCTCACAAGACATTAAGTTACAGGGTTGCAGGAACAGGGGCAGCAGAGCAGGAGTGACAGGGAATGTTTCACAGGGTGCTTGCTTTCTGCCCCCATGGCAGAAGAACTACAGGGCAAACGCTCCTGGAGACAGAGCATGGGGCACATGCAAGACCCCCACCCTGGCACAGATGGCCCCCCTGCTCTCCAGAGACCCCCAACAGAAGGGCCTGAAGCGCTGCAAGAAGGAAAAGCTCCCCTGTAGCAATTGGTCCTTCGGCCCAGGGCAGTGCTGAGCAGCCAGTCCTTGTGCACATCCTGAGATCGTCCTGCTGCAGCAGCAAGAGATGTTCCCCCTTCACAGTCCCATTGGCATCCCATCCCTCAGATCTTTGAGGACTCCACCCGCTCAATCCAGGGCGAGTCGGTCCCAACATCCCTGGGCTCCGACCGCAGCTGTCGCAGCTCCCGCTCCAGCGCCTGGCTCCGGTGGTACATCTCCATGTAGCTGGCCTGGAGCTCCCGCTGGTACCGCAGCACCTTCTCCTTCTCCTCCTGCCAGGTTTTCCTCTCCAGCTCAAAGTTCACAGCCTGGAGCTGGCCCTGACGCCGCTCCCGCAGCAGCTCTGCCCACAGCCACTCCACCTGCCGCTCCAGGGGCTCTGCGGTGTCACTGTGGAGCCCCCGGCACTTGGAGTCATCAGTTTCGCAGCCCGGGAAGTCCTGGCACGATGGCATGGGGTCATCGCCCAGGGGCATTGAGGTGCTGGGCTCTGGGGGACTCTGGAAGGAGTCTGCCAGCTGTGCCAGTTGGGAGTCCCTGGCCTGGACCTCCGCCTTGGCCTCCCGTAGCTGCGTCTTCAGGCTGAAGATCTCACCCAGCTTCTGAGCCATCTCCTCCTGGGTGTCCCGGAGCTGCTGTTTCAGCAGAGAGATCTCTGCTGCCTTCTGGCACACCTGCAGGGCACAGGCAATCAGTGAGGACTGTCCGGGGGAGCAGGACCCCAGGGGTGGCAGCACCCCAGACTGTCCTCCTGGGAGACCATGAACATCACACCTGGCTAATCCCCCCTGTCCTGTGGCCACAAGTGACACTGGAGCACAGAACCGTTGCACCCATCCTGGCTCCACAGCCAGGAGGGTGGCAACAGGGAGGGGAAAAAGGGGACTCACCTCCCACTTGGTTTCTTCCAGCTTGGGGCTGCTACGCTCGCCCTGGGGCTGCCGGAGTTTGGACTCCTCACACTGGCACTGCTGCAGGCTCAGCTCCTCCTGCAGCCGCTTCTTCTCCTGCTGTGCCTTGTAGAGCTGCAGCTGCAGCGCCCGCTGCCCACGCTGTGCCTGCTGCATCACCTGCTGCAGCCGGGCCATGTACATCTGCTTCAGGTCCTCCAGCTCGTCCAGCCACAGCCGCTGCTTGTCCTCAAACACCTGCCAGCACAGGTGGACAGTGGTCAGGGTCCGTAGCCCCAGGGAGGGACCCCAGAAGGTCCCGTGATGTTGGGTCCTGCTGCGCTTGGGCATTCCCAGCCTATCACCCACCACAGCAGCTCCTTCCACCCAGACATCACTGTCCCAAGGCACCCAGCGCTGCCCCAGCCCCACAGCTCACCTGCGTGAAGGGGTCTTCGGTCTCGCTGAGGCTCCTCTTGAGCTGCCGCAGTTCCCCTCCTGTCTCCTGCAGACGATCCTCCAGCTGCTTCACTGCATCCTCCAGCGAATAGGAGAACTCATAGGGCGGCGGGGGCTCGCCGGGGCTCTGCAGCCGGCTCAGCGTGGCCATGCTCTTGCAGGACAGGGGCACCTTCTCAGGGGCCAGGGCATCCCTGGGGCTCCGGGAGACCCTGTCCAAGGAGCCCCCAATGTGGTTGATGTGGCCCATGGAGGCGCTGAACTGGCTCTGGGCAGGCTTGAGGCGGGAGCCGTAGGACGGGAAGCTCTGGATGGAGTTGTGGCTGGAGTCGGAAGCCTCATCCAGGCTGATGGCGTGGAGCAGGTGGTTGCGGAGCGGGCCATGCTGTGGGGCTGCTGTGCTGCTCTGCGACAGCAGCGTGTGCAGGCTCCCATTGCTCTTGGACAACTTCTGCCCCTTGGACGAGGACAGGCCCTGCATGGAGACCAGCCCCTTCCCAGCCACTGCCTTGAAGGCCGAGGGCCTGATACGGCACTGAAAAACAAGAGCAGAGTCAGCATGACCCCAGCAGCCCCCACAGCCAGGGGCTTCAAATCCCCACATCGCATCCATGGGGGCATGGACCGTTCTGCTCCAACCCCATTCTCTCACAGTCCAGGATGTATTCCAGAACCCTGCACAGTGCCCACAGCCTCACCTTGTCAAAGCGGCCCCGCTCCGGCAGGGAGCTCTTGGAGAAGTCAGCCCCACGGTGATGCTCCCGGGAGCAGCGCTCGGGGGATCGGTTCTCACGGTCGCTCTCATAGTCCCTCTTGTAGCAGGCGCCCGACATTTGGTGCTTCCGTTCTGACCGCATCTCCTTCTTGGCCCCGTGCAGGTACCCAAAGAGCTCCCGCTGGCTCGGCCCCTTCCGCAACAAGCCATCAGGCTGCCGAAGCCCCCGTGAGCCCCCCAGTGGGGCCCGCAGCTCCAGAGGGGACAGATCCTGCTTCTCCACCAGGCTGCCTACGCTGCCCATGCTGCCAACAACGCCGACAGGCTCCGAGGAGAGGTAGGTGCCAAGGACACGGGTGTCGGGCTCACAGGTCACAGGACCCTGTGCTGCTGCCATGGAGAATTAGAGAAAAGCCCAGTACCAGCACTGCTGGGGGAGAGACAGAGTCAGTGACACTGGGCAATTGGGACTGCAAAAACCCCTGGCACCCCCCTTCCCAGCCAGCCCCAAGGACCCACCTGAGCTCCTGGCACTGGGACAGACCCACCATCTCCCATGCAGCTCCCTGGGGGAGCCAAGCAAAGGGGTGCCAGGGCACAGCACGCACCAAGGCAGGGGCTCCCCACTGCTGCTCCCCCCATGGTGCAGTGCCTCCCTCCCACACCCAGCCCCACCTCCCGCCCGCGGCCGGGGCTGCCACCAGAACAGGCACCTGCCGCCCAGCCAGGCAGGCGAGTTCGGGAGCCGGCAGCACCTGCCCGGGCCTGGCGCCAGCCCCAGCGGCACCCACCCACCCCGCCGGGACCTCTGGGTCCGGACACCCTCTGGAGAAGTCCCCAGAACACCCCTGGGGATGCCCATCAGCTTGCCCTCCTCAGGGTGTGCAGGTGACGGGCACCTCTCAGCACCACAGGGACGCTTCCCGCACAGCATGGGCTCCTGCACCTCACACGGTGAGCTGCACACAGGCCCGCTCCATCCACAGCCATTTCCATCCCAGCGCCAGGCAGGGATGAGGCAGCCACAGCCCAGCTGCTGTGTGCGTGCTGGGGACCCCGTGGCCGGACATGGCGTGAGGGCGGTGGGAAGGGGCAGGATGCTGACAGGACAATGCAGCTTCCTGCACAGGTGGCTGGGGGAGGAAGGATGAGAGGATGCCTTCGGCCTTGGCTCTGGCTCTCCAGCGTTAAGAAAGGGGACAATGGCCTCACACCAACGCAGGGGACATGGCAAGTGTGGCAGGGGCGAGGCAGAGCCCCCAGCATGGCTCCCAGCCTCGCTGAGGGCTCTGGGGCCAGGTTACGCCCAGGAAGCTGCCCTGGTTCTCAGCACCACGCGCCACGTAAACAAACACCCCGCTTTTAATTGCTGCCACGCACAAACCTGTCTGACAGCTCCCGGCCTGCGCTGTCACCTCCCTCTGCGAGCCCAGCACCTGCTCCGGGCATCGGCACCCCAAAAAGGACATCAGGGACGGACCCTCTGGAAGGATCTGGCATGCCTGCAGTGCCACCGGGCGTGCACGGGGATGGGGGACATGGATTTTCCCATGGTGGTGCGGCAGGGGAGTGGATGCTCATGCAGCCCCCGGCATTGGGGAGCAGCTCGGCCGAGCCCCGCAGCGGCTCCTCCCGGCACAGGCGGCCGAGGAAGTAGGTCAGGTTCCGGGAGCTTTGGGAAACGCCGGGGGAGCCCGAAGTGTCCTGCCTGCGGCAGGGAGGGGATCACCCTCCAGGCGGCAAAACACCGGTCCGGCCAGCCTGGCTTCTTCGGGATCTGCTCCCAACCCCGGCCGTGCCCGGGCAAGATACGGCCACAAATCCTCTCCCCTTCCCACTCCACGCGGGAGAGCACGGCGGTGCTGCGCGGAGGAGCAGGGGGTGCTGCGGGGAGGCGATCGCGGGTCCCCGCACAGCC
>VYXB01002892.1:2542615-2570000 GCA_013397135.1 Pachyramphus minor
AGCCCCCCTTCTCCCCCCTCAGACAGAGCCAGAGCCGCAGGTGGTGTCAGTCCTTTAATGCCCCACTCACAGCCCCCTCCCCACAGCCCCTCACCTCATGTTCACACCTGCCCCAGGCAGCACAGCAGGTCCCAGCTGGCGGGGGGAGCACTGGAAAAAACTGGGGAGCGACCTCCAGGCTCCCACACCACAGCTCTGGGGGGTCCAGAGGGCATCATCCCCCTTGGTCCAATCCGCTGGAGGCCAAGGGCCGGGAGGGGATTACAGCCAAACAGACAGGTAAGAAAATACTTCTGGTATTTCTCAGAAACAGCGTTTAGAAACCACAGTTTGTACAGCTCCCCATAGAAAAGATGGGTTTGGGCACAGGTGTTCCATTAGTAGAAACGCTTGTTCCTCTCCTGGCGCTTCTGGAAGACCACGGCTCCCACCACGGCGCAGACGATGATGCCCAGCAGTGCACAGAGCAGGAGCAGGAACACCTTCCAGCCCGTCAGGGGCCCGCTCCGGAAATTCCCCGTTGGGTCATCCACGTTGTCTGTAAGAGCAAGAACAGCTACACATGGACCCAAGCTCGGCTCCCACAGAGTCTCACAGGGTGTCACAGCCCCAGTATTCCAATCCCCTATGGAAAGGTCTTTGAAGTCCACAGACTCACCTTTGGGGGACTTAAGGAGGCTGACCCTTGGCTCGATCTTGGTCCAGTCAACGGTCTCATCTTCTACAGGATGCTCCACCATAAGCTGGAACAGCTTCATTGAGATAATGTCATGATTGTCTGTGGAACAGCCAGCAAATGCTGGTCAGAAACTCAGAGATGTCCAGGCACTCAGAGCACCCCTTGGACCCTGCTCTGCCAGATCTAGTCTCCTTCCCTCTCAAGACAACCTCATTCCCAGGTATCAAACTGCAATCCCAAGATATTCCTTGGCTCTCAAGTGTCTCCTTCCCCCGGCCACTACTCGAGAGGTCCCTACTTGAGAGGGTTGCAAGAACCCAGTGAAAATTCAGGGAAGGAAGCCATGGAAGCTATCCAGTGCATCCACAGTGTTATAGTCACACAAACACAGAACAGTTATGGTTGGAAGGGACTACTGGAGATCATCTAGTCCAAACCTCCTGCCAAGACAGGATCACCCAGTCAAGGCTCCAAGCACCAAATGCTCCCCTGAGCAAAGCCCCTTCTTACCAGACAGATCTCCAGTGCCAGCAGAAGCACCAAAGAAGTATCCGGTTGGCAGCTGCACCCCTGCAATGTCGATGCAGTTCTTCCATTCATTCTTGTCCTCCACATCAGTCATCACCTGCAAGATCAGGACAGGGTCACACCACGAATGCTCATCACTACCCTGCAGCTCTTTCAGAGCTGGAGGTGCTGGAGGGGCATGCAGCTGAGCCTGGAAAACCACCTCCAGGTCACCTACTGCTCCAGTAACCCCAACTCCACTGAGCGTGCAGGACTCCCTGCAGGTGCCTGGCGAGTCTCACCGTGAGCCGGCCCCGGGAGTACCGGATCGCCAGGAAGGTGTCGTGGTTCTGGTTGCGCAGGTCAGCGGAGCACCCGGCCAGCTCCGTCCAGCGCCCGTCCTTGCTGTGGTCGTACGTCAGGGACCCATTGTTGACCATGGCCGAGATGTAGGGGAACACCCGCTGCAGGGGGACACACAGCAGCTGCTGGGGGGTGCACTGCCAGGGCCACAATGCCCTGAGGGAGACCAGGGTGGGAGCAAAGCAGGTATGGAGCACAGGACCCTGGAGTCAAGGCTGCTTCTCCATGCAAAACTGCTTCTAAGCTGAGCCAGAACTTGTTCCACCCAAAGCCAAGTCACCACTTCGGATGACCTTCACATCATGACCCCCATTCTGTGATTCTGTGAATAAGCCCACCCTGTACCACGTGGCCAGGGCAGAGACAGCCTCAAGCTTGCAGAGTGACTGAATAAAAATCACAGAATCATTTTGGTTGGGAAAGACCTCTGAGATCATCAGGTCCAACCTGTGACCCATCACCACCTTGTCAACCAGACCAGAGCACTGAGTGCCACATCCAGTCCTCCTCTGAACACAAGAAGTGTAAGAACAGAGCACAAGACCCAGAACGTGCAGAAATCCCACATAAGCAGCACAACTACACACAGGGCTTTGTAGTCAGTAGATTTCATACACCAGGAGAGGCCAACTGGAGATAGGCATTCACCTCCCATGAGCATCAAGGCAACAGGGAAATGGGTCATTTCCAGGTGCTTTACAACTGAAGCGTCACATTTTCTGGTGATACAGACATCAAAGCACAGTTTTAGGTTCTGACTATGCCATCATGAGATCAACAAACACAGAGCAGGACAGAAGAAAAGGACCCCCAGCCCCCATGGGATTGATCTGTACTGTGACCACAGGGAATTCTTGAGCAAAGAGCCAGCCCAGAAGTTTCTTTCAGAGAAAGAAACACCCAGGTTGCAAAGAGAAAGCAAGACCAGAAACATCATGGAATGAGCAACCGAAGCACAGAGCTCAGGAAATGACACTCAGGATGAATATTAACAGGTGGTTCTTAGTTTACACCAGCCCTGTGCCCACTCTCATATGTGGATGGAAATGCCTGGGAAACACCTGTGTAGCCAACAGCAGCACAAGAAGGAGCATGGACCTTCTTATCTCCATAAATCCCCATACAAACTCTTCCCTTTACCAGCTCCTATGACAGGAAGAGCAGACCACACTCAAGTAAGGGAAGACTTTTCTTTGGACTGGGTGTGAAGCTCTTGGAGGAGGAAGGAAATGGCTTCCTGGGCACTGCACAGGCTCCCTGGACCACTCACCTCTGTCGCTTCATCGTTGGGATACGTGTCAAGGAAAATAGCCAGTCCATGAAACTTGTCCTTGCTGCCAAATACAGGACCTGGAACAGAGCAGAACATTGGAGACAGAAAGATCTGTGCCAGGACTTATGCTCAGACTTCTGAGCTGTATGAGGTGGCCAAGGGCACCTGCTCCCACACAGGATACACCACACGGAGGGAGCTCGGGGGCCCTCCCTGCCCAGCTGCCTTCCAGGATAGGGTATGTGTGCTGCTGACCCGCACTGACCTGGCACCAGCCGATCCTGCGTGTACCACAGCGCCAGCCCATCCCCGTGCAGGTTCTTCTTGCCGGCTCCGTGGATCTTGAAGTGGACGTGGAGCTCCCAATCCTTGAGGAAGCAGGGCTGTGGAAGAGACCCCAGCGGCGTCAGGGCGAGACCCGGGAGAGGCGGCGGGGCCCCTGCCCGTCTCTCCCTGGGCTCTCACCACGCGGTTCCAGATGGAGCCCTCCCGACTACGCTCGTCGGGCGTAAGGCGGACGTACTGGCTGGTGACCATGGTGCTGCCCTGAAAGTCCCACAGCGGCATCGCGGCAGAGCCCGCGCCTGCAAAGGGGCGAAGAGAGCGCGGATCAGCCCGAGTCGCTCTCGGGGCGCACGGCGCGTCCGCCCGGCCCCACGCTCACCTTGGTACGGCTTCATGAGCGAGTGCTCCCGCTTCAGGTGCTCGCTGTTGCCGTCCGTGAGCTCGGCGGGCACCGGGCGCGGCCCGACCAGCGCCAACAGCAGCGCGGCCGCCGCCACCAGCCCGCCCGCACCCGCCGCCATGCTCCACTTCCGCCTTCCGGAGCCCCACCTCGGCCCCGCCCCGCAACCGTGGCGGCCAATTAGAAACACACCCACCGCCGCGGTCCCGCCTCTGGAGGTGAGCGACACCTCTGCTCGCCTATGGTAGGGGTGGGGGGCGGGACGAGAGGAGGTGCGCGGCTCCCGCTGCTCTTCGGGAGGAGGGAGGAGGGGGCCAAACGCACTCCCGGTGCGTACTGCGCATGCGCACACCAGCAGGGGTATGCCGGGAGATGTAGTCCGTTTGCCCTGCCCGGGGCTCACGTGCGCGCCTCGTGCCTCCCGCGAGACACGTGACCTGCCCCGACGGAACCGCGGAACGGGAACGGTCCCGGGAATCACCCCTCGGCACTCGATGGGAAGCGGTGTCCCGACGCCACGGGAAGGACTGGCCGAGGCAGCGTGAAGGTCACAGCAGCTTTATTGAGGGCTGCAGGGCTGCCCCTTGCCCCATCGCAGAGTTTCTCACCCCACCCCTCCGGCCCGTGGTGGTCAGGGGGCGGAATCTCCCATCCCTCTGGATGGACAGAGAGGCGACAGCAGCCCTGGTTTGGGTGTGTTTGGGACAACGCACGTCCCAAGGGCTCTGGCAGAGCAGCCGCTCGGCAGCACACACGGAGTGGCTGCAGCCAGGGCTGGCACGAGGCAAGGAGAGCCCTCCATGGGTGACTGCCCAGCCACTTACTCACTGTCTTCGTGCTTGCCCCAGATCCTGGGCAGGTTCTCGTTCTGGAGGTGTGCGAGCCCTTGAGACGGTGGGACATATGCTTCCCTCCAACAGCACAGGGCTGGAGGAGGGTCAGGTGGTACGAGGAGCCCATGGAAGCCCAGGTGGCAGGGAGAGGGGAAGCCAACTGGTTAGTGGAAGACTGGGTGGGAAAATCATCTGAACATGGCAGTCTGAGGCCTTGCAGGGAGCCGATGGACCAAGGAGGTTGGCCGTGGTGTAGGGACCTGCAGCTCAGTCCCATCTGGCACTTTTCAGCTCTCACTTCTTTCTGTTCATGATCTGGCTGGAAATCCAGTTCATCCCATCCTGGAGGGAAGACAGATTGTGAGCACAGCCCCAAGAGCATGGCAGGCCCTTGGGTCCTCTCCCACCTCTGCTGAGTCTGCAGGCCCCCATCTCTACCTGCACTCCTTCCCCAGACAGGGCTGAGCAGGCCTGGATCTGCCACTCTCGGTCCCGGTAGGTGTGGAGGTTCAGCCCTTCTGCGATTTCATCTGCAGGGGCTGCGGTCACCAGGTCCTGCTTGTTGGCAAACACCAACAGTGGTACCCCCGTGAGGGACTCCTCCTCCGTGAGCTCTGCCAGCTCCTGCCAAGACAGAACCTTCTCCCAGGGCTGCTGCCCTTGCCAGAGCTGCCCAGGGTGGGCTGGATCCCTCAGCTCCCAAACTACCTCATCCCTTCTCATTGCAGATAAAGAAGCTGTGAGGTCTTGGAGTTCCAAGGGAGAGACATGCCCCCCTGCCTCATAGGCCCAGAAGCCACACGCAGGGTTCCCTGAGGGCTGAACTATTCCCAGCACTGAGAGCCTGGGCAAAGGGCAGTTGCAGGAGGCTGCTGTGGGTCCTGTGCTGTCTGGCACACCCACAAAGCCGTCTGGTGCCAGAACAGCCGAGGCTGGCACTTAGTCTCACCTTCCGCTGTCAGAGCTTTATTCCCAGGGTTTGTAATTGAATTCGCTACTCCCTAACCTGGTGCTGGGGAGTTGGGACCAGGGCTGGCACCTGAGGGGTCACTCTCACCTGGGGCAGAGTCACCCTTGTGCGGGGTACCCCTCGGGCAGCACACCAGGCTCAGGGGGAGCTGCTGGACACGGATCTGCCACAGAGGGGGTGCCTCTGCTTGCTGGGACTGATCTCGAGCCCTTTCCACAGAGCTCTGGCCCCCACTGCAGCACTGCCCTACAGTTGAAAGCAGCCTTACTCCCAGTCCTCAAAGAGCTGGTGCCAGACAAATCTCGGAGCCCCAGGACCCCACAGCCACCGCCCACCGGATCCTTCATACCTGCCCTGTCTCCTCAAAACGCTTCTGGTCAGCACTGTCAATGACATAAATCTGCCATGGGGACAAAAGGGACAGTCAGGGACTCCTTCTTTCCCGGCTGCACAGCCCTTCTGTGGGGCCCACACACCACTGCTGGTGGCCCCACACAGAGGGCACATCTCTCCGTTCACAGGGCTGTGGGGGGCTGCCCCACTCACCAGCAAGTCTGTGCTGCCCAGATACTTCTTCCAGTACGGGCGGATGGAGCGTTGCCCCCCGATATCCCAGACATTCAGCTTCAAACCGTGCGAGTGGACACTCTTTATGTTGAAACCCTGAGCACAGACACAAACCCTGGCATCATCCAAGGGGCAGGTGGGACTTGCACTCCCTCCTCCGCCCCACTGCCCGTGTCCCCCAGCAGCACCTACCTGAGTGGGGGTGATGGTGCTGACCTCCTCGGACGCCAGGCGCTTCAGCAGCGTCGTCTTCCCCGCGTTGTCCAGCCCCAGCAGGACGATGCGGAGCTCCTGCTCCGGTGAACCCTTCAGCTTCTGGATGACGGAGAGCAGCCCCTGGGGGCACAGGGAGATGCTGGGGGAGCCCTGTGGGGTGCCATGTGGCTGCAGAGCACCCTCATTTTGGAGGGGGGGAACTGGGTGCCCTGTTGGCTATGGGTACCCTGTGTCTGTGGCCTGAGCGAGCTCCAGGGCTCTGCTCCCAAGGTATGCAGGCTTGGGGTGGCCCCATATCAGATTCACAGAGCCTTAGTTCCTCCCCCCGAGGTGTGCTGTCCCTGCCCCAGCACCTCTGGCAGGGTGTGCTGAGGGGATGTTCCCAGGGTAGAGCCCTGCTCTGCCAGCCCTCCCAGCACCGCAACTGAGAGCTGGTGCTGCTCACCCGCCCTGGAGCAGGTGGGATGTCACCAGACCCCACTAACCTTCTGCACATCACCCATGGTCTAGGAGTCTCTGTGGCCTGCAGCACGCCTTGGGAGCTGCCGGGGGCCTGTCCCCGGGGCTCGCCAGCGGCTGCGTGACTGGCACGCTCCCCATCCCCGGGGGAGGAAGAGGATTATGGGCTCCAGAATTAGCTGCTGTTCCTCCATTTACCCACAGCATTAAATAATGCCCTCAGCAAATCCCCCAGCCACCTGTCGCCCCGCCATCACCTACCCCCGGGATAAACCAGGTCCCCCTGGGCTGGGGCACTGGGGCACAGGGCGTCCCTCTCCCCACGGGGGCAGGCTCCCCAGGAGGATGCTGTGCCCAGGCACCACAGGTTTGGCTGTGCCCTGGGGCACAGGGCTGACACAGCCTCTCACCAGCACCCACAAGCTGCCCCTTAAGAGGGTGGCAGGAGGAAATGCTGAGGCTGGAGCTGCTGAGGCCACGTCAGCCATTGCTGCCCAAGGGAAACCACCAGGCCTTGGAGCCAGTCAAGGGCTGGGCTGTTGGCAGCCAGAGGTCAGGGATGGCACAGGACAGGGGTCCAGAGGGACCTTTCCCTGCAGCCCACCCCAGCCCAGATGGAGTGAGGGTCTTGTCCTTTCTCCATTTGTATTAAATACATTAATGAAGCAATGTCTTTGATTCCTGCATGCTGCAGTTTGGTCCTCAGATCAGGTTTCCTAGCAGAGAGGTTATCCTTGTGGTGAGGACCGTGAGTCACGCACTCTTGGAGAGACATTTTTATTTATAACTCCTGTTGCAAAGCCAAGCCAAACAACAGAGCCACACTCCAACAAAGGGAAGGGGAGCAGCACAATCACCCCCATCCCAATGCTGCTCTGTGCAGCAGTGGGGGATAGAGGGGAGCCTTAGGAGCCACCCTCCACTCCCCCCTGCCCAGAGACCCTGCCATTAGCCCCTGCCAGGGCTATGGTTGCTTATGTTGCTCCACTTTTGTGCTTCCTCACAGTAGGAATATTTCATTTTTTTCTATACAGATCTGCACCCAATTTAATGTTAGGGTTCTGCTTTTGATAGGTTAATCACCCACCTTACATCCCCGTTATTAGCATTTCCCTGAGAGGGTTGCCATGGTGCTCTGCGGTTTATCCTGTACCGTTAGTTACTGAGATTTCCTAACAAATATCCTAAAATATCTGCTGCTGGTTTGTGGTTGCTGATCAACATGGAACCCCGGCCTTAGGAGATGGGCAAAACTGCTTAGGCATCAGTTTGGTGACGCCAAGCTGCACGTCCACTACTCCTCTCTGCCAGGTTCTGCTGGCACAGGCAGCTCTACCCAAACACCAGCCCTGGGGCCACCCCCAAACACTTGCAAGCAGGGCAAGCACCACCAGGCTGGTGCCAGAGTCTGCTAGATATGTTGATGCCGCCCTGCCTCTGAACCTCCTTTCCTTGGTGTGATGTGATCACCAGGAGCCCCCTCGGGCTGCCCAGGCTGCGGAGAGGGGTGGTGATGGGGTGGTGACCCCAAGGCAGCACAGACCATGCTGGGAGTGGGATGGAGAAAGGAACAGGGATGCAGATGGGGATAGGGTCGCAGATGTGGATGCAGATGGAGACAGGGACAGGGATGCGGCGCCGACGCGGCGCCTCCTGTCCCGGAGCTGGAGCCGGTGCCCACCGGGGCGGTGCCGGCGGCGCGGGGCGGGAGGGCGGCCGCGCTCCCCCGCTGCGGTCTCAGTTCCCATGGCGACACTTCCTGTGGCAGCCGAAAGCGGTAGTGCCGGGAGCGCCGGGCCGGGCCGGGAGAGCAGCGACAGCAGCGAGAGCCGCGCCGCCGGCCGGGGATGCTGCGGGGCCGCGGGCCGCGCCGGTAGCGCTCCAGGCCGGGCCGAGCCAGGGATGCAGGGCAAGGGCAAACTCCTGGTGGTCCACAACGGGCGCATGGTGAGTGCCCGGGGCGCCGGTCTCCATCCCCCGGGGCTGCCCCGCCCGGCGGCACGATGCGGGGCTGGGTACCGGGTAGGCAGGGGCTGTATCGGGCTGGGGACCAGGCGGGAAGGGGGTGTGGAGCGGATAACAGGCAGGCAGAAGGATGTATGGGAGCAGGTAACCGGCAGGCAGGAGAATGTGGAAAGGATAGCAGCCAGGCCAGGAGTTTCGGTCTGGATACCGTGCAGACAGAGGGATGTATGGGGCCAGGAAACAGGCAAGCAGGAGGGTGTGGGATTGGGCAGCAGGGCAGGATGGGGCTTGGGTATTCAAAGCAGGCAGCGATATAGAGGGATTTTGGGGCAGGCAGCAGTATGTGGGTAGCAGGCAGGTACATAGCAGGCTGGGGTAATGAGCAGCAGGAGTTTATGAGGCTGGGACAGGGCTGTAAGTGGAGATGTGTGGCACTGGGGTATTGGACAAGCAGTGATGGATGGGGATGGGGACACAGGAGTCAGCAGTGCTGGGATGTGTAGGGCTGAATGGCACAGGCAAGGCAGAGCTATGTGAGTGTGGGCAGCAGGAAAGAGCAAGGAGCTGGCAAGATAGGGGTGTGTGGGGCTGGGATAAGGAGCATGGCAGCAACATGTGGCGTGGAGTAGCAGGGAAAGGCAGGGGTGGGACAGTGCTCCTGGGCTGTGTGGGGTTGGGATGGGGACACTCAGGGGGTGTGTGAGATAGGCTGGGGTGTGGAGCTGGCAGGGTGGGGGGCACTGACCAGGTCAAGGGCACCCACTTCCATGGGGGCATCACTTCAGTGTGGCCCCAATGAGGTGATGAGAGGCAGCGCCATGCAGCTGTGGGTCCTGGGGCACTCCATCCCTGGAGCTGGTATGTGGGGCAGTCCAGCATGTACTGCAGGGCACCCTGTCCTGCTGTGCCCTGGGCTTGCAGCAACCAGTCGCTGTTTTTGGGCATCTGCTCCAAGGAAGGAGGGAGCAGGCAGTTTGCTGGCCAAGGGCTGTGGTTGTCCTTCCTTCCCTCCCCTCCTCCCCTCCTCTTCCTGTGCTTCTCTCCTCCCAGTTGGTTGAGGTGGCAGAGTTACATCTGATACCATCTGCCCCTTCCCAATTGTTGGCCTAGCCCCAGGACAAGGGAAGATGGGAGAAAAGCTGCACACCCCTTGCAACCCCCTATCCCTACCCACTGCCTATGATTTGGGAGCCCTGTGTCCTGCTTCTGCCAGCATCCCATGTCCCTTGCTCCTGATTTTGACTGGGCTTGTCCTGAAGCTGCTGCCTGCCTGGGCATCTCTCTACCAGGCTGGCAGACTCTCATCTCTCTTCTTTCTATCCCCCAGGGCCCAGCTGTGTCGGATGGAGGTAAGGCTGCTCTTTGCCCTGGAATAGGAGGCCAGTATCATCTTCAGGGGAGGGGGATGCCCACAACCAGCCTGGTGCCAGGTTGTGTGGCAGCACAGGCTATGCCATGGGGGGATGCATGGCCAGGCCTGCAATGCTGGACTGTCCATAGCCCCCCGTCCCTCCTACATGGCCCTGTTGTGCCTGTCCACCCCTATGGCTGCTCAGCTTGCACCCTTGGGTGCTGAGGGCTGAGGGGCTTCCCAGGGCAAGTAGAACTGGGTACCAGCCATCCCCAGGTTCCCTAAGGGAGTCTGTCTGTCTGTCTGTCTCACTGTGAACTGGGTATCTCAGATGGTCCATTTGACCATCTCAGCCCCAGTTACCCATGCTTTAGACAGGAGAAGGGTGGGGAGCCTGCCAAAGCAGGCTGACACACTTCCATTTCTGTCAGCTTTGCCCAGAGAGCACTGCTTCCATACCTTTACCTTCTCTTGCAAATGACCCCCTGCTTCCAGTTGCTCACCAGTCCAACCAGTTCAAAAGCTGGGGTCGGCCCTGGGAAATTCCATCTTTTTGAATACATGGTCACCCTGGATTTCCCCAAGGGAGGGTTTCCTCAGGATTAGGAGCTGGGAGTGACACTTTCTGTGCCCTCCACTTGCTGGGTTTGTCCCTTGTCATGGCCAGAGGAATAGAGGAGGTGAGTTCAGGCACCTCTGTCCATCTTCCAAGTTCCCTCTGTGCTGTGTGCTCTCCGTGTCCCCTTTCACTCTGCTTTCCCTTCTGGGTGGGGACCTTCCCCAAGGCTCTCTTCCTCTGGGAGATGAGTCACAGTTGGAGTCAAGGTGACACCCCACCCGGGAAGGGGAGGACTGCCAGCACGGGCAGGGAGAGCTGTCATGCCTGGAAGTGCCAGCTGTGGCATTGTGGTGCTCAATCTTCCGAGGATGCTACTGTGATGCTCCTCGTGTTCCCTACCTGAGGACTCACCAGCTCTGATCGGGATGGGATGGATGAACTTTATGCAGACAAAGAAGGCTGCTGGTGCTGGTGAGTGATGCTGGGGGACGGGGAAACAGCCAGAGCTGACTCTTTTTCTCTCTCAGAGTTAAATGCCTCCAGGGCCCGTGGCAGCAACCACAGTGTGAACAGTCTGCCAGCACCAGCCACCTGTGGATCCACACAGGGGTCTGTGGTCAGCTGGGCTGAATCCTTTGAGACGCTGCTGCAGGACCGTGTGGCTGTCACCTACTTCACTGTGAGTGCCACAGCCCAGGGCTTGGTCCCCACTCCCATCCACTGTTGGCCACCAACTGTACCACAGCCACAGTGCCACCAGACCAGCAGCTCTCTCTGCCCCACAGGAGTTCCTCAAAAAGGAGTTCAGTGCTGAAAACGTCTACTTCTGGCAGGCGTGTGAGCGCTTCCAGCAGATCCCAGCCAGTGACACGCAGCAGGTACCAGCCTCTGTGCAGTCTGGGTCACCCAGCTGCTGGGAGGGACATGGGCAGAGCTGTACAGCCTGTCCTGGGGGGCTAAGCAGGCTGGGGGCTCTCGCAGGAGGAATAAGCAGATGGATTTGATGTACATCTGAAAAGCTATAGCTGGGATACCTGCCACATGGAGCAGGACGTGCTTCCCCAGCCAGGGTGGCCAGGGAAGTGATGCAGGAGGGACAAAAGAGACAAAGGGCAGAGCTGGATTGGGGTCATGGGAACAGAACCAGCCAGCGGGATGGTTCCTCCCTCAGGTTGTCCCTCTGCAGAGGGACTGGCATGTTGTGCCCAGAGCTTGGCCCTGAAGTCCAGGTACTGAGCTGGTCCCAGGGGGAGGTTGATTCCTCAGGGCTCAGGTGACTCCATGGGGTGAGCCAAGGGTGGCAGCAAGGAGGGGATTCCTGGTCTCAGCCTGACCCTCCCTGTTCCCCCAGCTGGCCCAGGAGGCAAGGCGGATCTACGATGAGTTTCTCTCCAGCCACTCGGTCAGTCCTGTGAACATTGACAAACAGGCCTGGATTGGGGAGGACATGCTGGCCACCCCTTCCCCAGACATGTTTCGCATCCAGCAGCTCCAGGTATGGGCAGCACCTGTGCTCCACCCACAGGACTGGGGAGGGCTCCGGGATCATCCCACGTGTCACCCAAAATCACTGTTGTCACCATGGAGCTGTGCCACAGGGCGGTGGCCAGAGCAAGGCATAGGTGGGCAGGAGTCTTAGGCACATGCATCCTCTCTTTCCAGATCTTTAACCTGATGAAGTTTGACAGCTACACACGCTTTGTGAAATCCCCGCTCTACCAGGCCTGCCTGCGGGCAGAGAGCCAGGGGCAGCCCCTGCCTGACCTGCAGCCCCACTCCCGCAGCAGCAGCCCTCCTCCTGACCTCAGCAAGGTGAGTGGCGGCAAACAGGGAACGAGGACATTTGCCTTTGATGCTGAGTCTCTTCCCTGCTGCTCAGACCAAACCCAGCCCCAGGCTGAGGACAAGACAAGCAGTCAGGGGACCAGGGAAAGGGAAGGGGAAACCTTGGATGTCCACATGTTGACATGCTGCTCAATTCACCCCAGAAGTCAAAGCTGAAGCTGGGCAAGTCCCTGCCACTGGGTGTGGAGACAGCAGGCAGTGGTGCCAACCACAGCCCCCGCCGGTCCTTCAGGAAGGCAGAGCGGCGGGAGCCCTCCTGGGCAGGTAGGTGCTGTGCTGAGCAGGACAGAGGGGCCACACCACCCCTGAAGGATTCCCACCACCTTCCCTCTGTCTGTCCTAGAGGGGGGAGAAGGCGGCAGGAGCGCCATGCTGTGGCGGGAATCCCAGGGCTCCCTCAACTCCTCAGCCAGCCTGGATCTGGGCTTCCTCTCCTCGGCCACCACATCCACCAGCCCCTGGACAGAGGTGAGTTGTCACCGCACCGGCCCCATGGTGTCACAGTGCCACTGGTTGGGCTCATCCTGCCACATCCCTCACTCAGGGCCAACGGAAGAGCCTGGGGGGCAGCGAGGCAGAGCTGCCAGCCAAGCCCATGAAGTACTGCTGTGTGTACCTGCCCGATGGCACAGCCTCACTGGCCTCCGTCCGGCCTGGCCACTCCATCCGCGACATGCTGGCAGGGATCTGTGAGAAGCGCGGCTTCAGCCTCCCCGACATCAAGGTCTACCTGGTGGGGAATGAGCAGGTAGGGCAGGCAACAGGGAGTAGGGCCCCTGCCAGGCAAAGCATCCCCATGCTGGGACCATGTGCTGTTCTACTGGCTCTCTCTTGATGGTTTGGCTCTTTCAGAAAGCGCTGGTGCTGGATCAGGAGTGCTCCGTGTTGGCAGACCAGGAGGTGAAGCTGGAGAACAGGATAAGCTTTGAGTGAGTGGGAGTTTCAGCTCTTGCCCACATGGGTCCAGTCCACATCACGTGTGGCCATGCACAGTGCCCCACACCCAGCCCTCCATGCAGTCCCGAATGCCCTGGCTCTGCCACTGTCTGTCTATGTTTTTCTACCACAGCCTTTTTTCCCCCTCTGCAGCCTGGAAATCTCCTCCCTCAATAAGACCATCCGCATCACAGCAAAGTCAACCAAGCGCATCCGGGAAGCGCTGCAGCCCGTGCTGGGGAAGTACGGCGTGAGGATGGAGCAGGTGCTGCTGCGGCGGGTGAGGCTCAGAGGGCACAGCCCCTGCCCCTGTGGTGAGGGAAGCCATGGGTCTGGGGCTTGGGACAGGGGCTACTGCCTGTGACTAGGTGGTGGGGAGCAGTGGTCTGTGCTGGGAGCAGCCTGTGGGCTCAGAATCCCCATTTTTGGGATGGGCCGTGGCATCCCACTGTGGGCTGGGAGGGCTGGTGGTGTGGTGCACTGTGCAGCCTGTGAGCCAGCGGGCTCTGGCTGGGGAGCTTGCAGGTCATCAGCCTGACTGCCTTTGCTGTGCCACAGAGAGTGTGACACTGGCTGGCTGTTCCTTTTGCAGCAAGGCGAGCTGGCTGCCCTGGACCTGGAGAAGCTGGTGAGCACAGTGTCTGCTCAGAAACTCGTCCTGGAAACGCCAGCAGGTAAAATGTCCTCCCTCCCAAACCATGGCACCTCAAGCTATGCCACCCTGCAGAGTGTTCACAGGGCTAGGCTGGTTTCCAGTGGCCATGGCTCCTGCTCTCTGGGATGGGCTCCATCCTGTCACTGGCCAGGCCAGGACCAGGGTGATGGGATGGGGCGCTGAGCATCACTTCTGTTGCAGACATGCGAGTGATGGAGAGCGCAGAGGCTGCAGCTGCCCCCTCTCCACTCCGGAGTGAGGTGAGCTTAAGATCCCATCAGCCCTGGTCAAGAGATGCCCACGCAGCTGCTGCCGTGGTCCATGGAGAAGGTGGGCCCTGCTGTGGTCCTGGCACATGCTGCAGGGCTGGGCAGCAGGTGCTGAGGTGGGAGCCAGGCTGTGGGAAGGCAAAGGGAATGTGGGCTGGGGGGAGTGCCTCCTCCTTGCTCCATGGCTGAGACCTGGGCTACTCATGGCAGGAGGGAAGCCCGACAGGAGCAGAGCCTGACACGCGGTGGGAAATGCCCTCCTCCTTCTCCCGGCCACGGTCTTCAGCTGCCATGAACCTCAACCGCCGTACATATGACCTGGAAGGTGAGTCCTGGCATGTCTGAAACCTGAGGGGTTAGGGCAAAACACAGGGTGAGGGATGCAGGGCTCCTGATGTGCTGGGGGTGGGTGCAGGGTCTCATGGGGCTGGGCATGGGCTATGGTGGACTTAGGGTTCCCCAGTGTGCCAGGGATGGGTGCAGGATCCCATGGGTGCTGGCATGGAACAGGAAAAAGGTGCAGGTGCTGTGCCTGGGACATGTTCAGGGTCATGTCAGGTGGAGAGGGCAGCCGAGGTGTTAGGACAAAGCCCCAGCGCTGGGCTCAGGTGCATGACCTGCATTTCCCCAGGGCTGGTGGAGCTACTGAACCGTGCCCAGAGCTGCCGGGCCAACGACCAGCGTGGGCTGCTCTCCAAGGAGGACCTGGTCCTGCCTGACTTCCTCCAGCTCCCTGTGCAGGATGACAGTGCCTGTGAAGGGTCAGATCAGCCCTGTGCCCCACACCCAGGCTCTGAGGGAAGCAGCCATCCCCAGCCTGCAGAGCCTGCGCTGGCTCAGCCTTCATTCGACCACAAGCTCTGATGAGTCCTGCTGCAAATCCACACCCGACGTGTGGTACCCCCAGGCCATGCCAGGGTTCAACGTGGGGTCTGACCAGCCTCTTCCCTGCACCGCTGACACTTCTGGACCACAGATTCATCCACGTCCTGTCCCAGACTGTCGTGTCATGTCGCTATGAGTGGCTGAGCAGCTGCCAATACCCCTCTGTGGAGTTGCATCCCGGTGCACGTCAAGGGAGTCCTGTACATAGTTTGAACCCCCGTTGCAAAGCACTTTGCAACATCCTGTGCATGCCTGGCACTGTCCTGCCCAGTGCCTCTGCCTGTGGGAGAGCTGCCTGCCCAGCACATCCTGCCTGTGCTGAGCTGCCACAGCCCCACTCACCATTTGGGTGGGAAAAGCACCCTTCCAGCTGAAGGGTGTATGAGATAGAGAGGGTGGGTGGGGTGGCAAGGCAGGCTCCAGGCCTGAACTCTGGTTCAGGGGCAGGCAGGGTCTGGATAACATGAGCCTGGAGCTGAGAGTCAGATCCAGTCCCTGGCCCCATGTCCCATTCATGTGTTGGTCCACCCTTCTGGGGGATGGTGAGCATGGCCCTGCCAGCCTGTGCCCTGGGCAAGTTGATACTGTCTGCATTGCCTGAGTGTGGCCTGATCCTGCCACAGTAGCTCTGTGGAACAGGGCACATGGTTCTCGCCCTGGGCAGAGAGAGACAGAGCCAGAAGGTTGTGCCAAAAAAGCCTCCCTCTTCCCTGCCAGAGACTCTGTGTGGGTAGCTGCTGAAGCGACCTGCAGGAGCAAATTCCCATAGAGCCCCTGACCCATCACAGCTGGGGCTGAGGGTACTCAGCCTTGGGGACAGGTCTGCCTGGTGCGTGAGGAATGCAGCACCCCTGGGTGTTGAGCACCTCAGCCTGGTGTGCAGGTGACCAGCATGTGCCCATCCTGTCATTCTTGCCAACAGCTGTTCTGGGCTGTAGCCTTGAGCCCAGCTCTGCCAGTCCTGGTTGTGCCCTGCAGGTCCCCATGCCCAGCAGCCTGGTGTCCCCAATGATCTCAGACACAGTCTGCAGCAGAGACAACCCCCCAACAGCAGCCAGGAGATCCCCCCACCATCCTTGTGTGCCAGGGCCCTTCCTGACTGTGCCTTGGATAACCACTTTGTCACCACTGTCCGGCCAGAGGCAGAGGAGTGGCCCAGGGCCCCCAGGCTTGCCCAGGGATGGGGGCAAGGCCACCCAGCCCCATGGTACCACAGCCAGCTGTGGCCCCACAGCCCTGGTCAGAGTCCCCCTGTGTCTCCGTGGTGCTGCTTAGTCCTGTCTGTGGTGTGAAACCGGGGGAAATAAAGAGCATTGCCTGGATGTGCATTCCTTTCCTTCCTCTTGGCTGAGGCCAGATGGTGCTTTTTCCAGCAGCAATGTCCATCTAACCCTCCTGTAACCCACAGAACCCTCCTGGGACCAGGGCAGAGCTTAGGCGAGCCCTCAACTTCAGTGCCACCTTGACTGGCAGCAAGGGGCAGTGCCAGGAGCTTGTTTTCCCAACACTGCTGACGGAGTAGGGGAAGCTGCAGGGCCGGCATGGCCAAGGACTTCAGCCCCAGCCCTGTCAATAAGTGACAGCCAGAGCTGCCAGGGCCTCACCAGGTTAATGATTGTGGGGGCAGCTGGCCAAGAGCCCCTGGGCATGGGGCAAGTGCGGACACCAGCCTCCTGCCCACTGGCTGCACCCCCTGGGCAGAAGGGTCCCTGGGCCCTGCAAAGGCAGGACGTGTACCCTACTGTGGCTCTTCCTGGGCATTCAGCTGCATCAGTCTGTGACTCAGTGGAGGAGGCTCAGTGATGCTCCAGGAATGGCAGGAATGTCCCCAGCCTGTCCCTGAGTGCCCTGGAGCACTCAAGGAATCTTCCCTTGCTCCTTCCATATAATTGCACCTGGCGCATCCATGGTGATGGGTCCTGGGGAAATGGGGGCGTGGCAGCCATGCAGTGTCTCTGCCTACTGCCACAGGCACTGGGGCTGGAGGGGCATTTGTCCCCTGTCTCTCCTGCAGACAGATGTGGACATGAGCCAGCTGGGTGTCCTGTGGGTGAATGGAAACTTGGCTCGAGGTGCATAAGCAGCAGGTAATGATAAACAGTGTCGAGGAGGTGGTGACAGCAATGTCGCTCTGCTCCTGCCCACCCTGGCATCAGACATGCCAGGAAGATGCTCTACCTCACGCAGCCCTCGCAGCACTGCTGGGCTGAGCTGGGCTGTGTGCCACCATCACACCAGTGACAGGACACGGGATCGCTCTGGTGTTGACGTCAGGCACCACCAGTGCCCTGGGGGTGAGGACGTCCTGCACTGGGCTGATGCTCCGATGGCTCTGAGGATGGTGGATGCGTGCTGGGCTCAACTCTGGCTTGGGATGCCCTGGTAGCACTGGTACCAAGCCCTTCTCCTCCTTCTCTTCTCATGCAGTGGATGAAGCACTTGGCACCAAAAGACGGAGAGCTGAGGGTGCTCCAGCATCACCCCTCGGGCACTGGGCTCCAGCACTGCCCCAGGTTTGCTCCTCACTGCAGCAGCTGCCACTTGCCCGGGCTTCGGGCAGGCGAGGCGGGGAGTGCCGGGTACCCCAGGGCCGCGTGCACCATCCCGCTCCAGGGCCGCAGCGGACGGATGGGATGCGAAGGGGTTACCCATTAACTGCAGGAATTTCTGGGGAGGAGGTGAGCAGCGAGCGGAGGCGAGGGGCAACACGGGGCTCCTTAGACTTTGCTCTTGGCGTGTGTATAAAGGGCCGTGGTGACCCACGGGCCACTTTGCTGGAGGGACGCGTGGATGCGGCATGTGGACGTGGCTCTGCCCTGAGTGCCCAGCCAGCCTCAGGTGAGCTGGGCCCTGGGCAGGAGGAGTCCCCTTCTCACATCCCCTGAGAGATCGCTGGGGTGGTATAGCAGTGGCTGGTGGCCCAGGGGACCATCAAGTGATGGGATGGTGCTCCTCAGTGGTGCCGGTACTGCAGGGATTCGGGGGGATGTGGCAGTCAGTGTAGCACAGCCATGGTGACACACGGTCACCTCTGCTCAGCCTCAACAGGAGTGATGCTGCCCTACCGGAGGGAGAGCCCAGTCCTGCCCCGCTGCCCGGTGCGGGGAGGAAGGGTGGTTCATGGGCCCCAGTTTGCCTACTGCCCCAGCCCCCAAGGTAGGTGCTCCCAGCCTTCTTCCTCCTCTTCCTCACCTCACCAGGCTCAGCTCTGCTTCTGGCCAGATCCTGGCCCAGGCAGTGCTGGGCTCTTCTCTGCAGGGGGGTCACCACAAGGACGGGGTTGTAATGTGGGTGACCCCTCTCCCCAGCTCTGCACAGGCTGCCGGGTGCCCACACCTGCCCCTTCACTGTTGGTCCTGTGCCTTGCCCTGACCATGGCTTCCCCTGCCCCAGCTCCCCGGGGCGCCTGCGCGAGGGCAGGGAGCGCTACGAGCTGGATGCGCTGCCCTGGCAGGGGCCCCGGCTGGGCTTGGATGAGCTGCAGAAGCCAGGTGAGACCCTGGGAGTGGTGGGCATAGAGCACCTAGGCTGGGGAGAGAGACCCCAGAGACCTGCTGGAGGCACCCAGTGTAGCTTGGAGTGCTAGGATTGTGGGGTGCCAAGATGGGGAGAGGAGTGTTGGGCAATATTCAGCTCTCTGGGGTGATGTGGGAAGAACTGAGGGACAATGGAAGCAGTTGGCACAAGGCACTCCAGGGTGAGAGGAGATGGAGGGACCCAGGGAGCGGTGGCATAGCTGGGATGTGAGCCTTGTGCTGCAGGGGGTCAGAAGGATGATGTAGGGCTGCAGGAGCCCAGGGAGCCAGGGCCATGCCTCAGCAGGCATTTAACACTCTCTCTTGTCTTGCACAGAGCTCGGGTGCTGGGCCAGGGTCCAGTCCATCTGTGTCTCCCTTCTCAAGGTGCCCCTGATGTTTGGCTTCCTGTACCTCTTTGTGTGCTCCCTGGATGTGCTCAGCTCTGCCTTCCAGTTGGCTGGAGGTAGTAGGGTGGCAGGGACTTCTGGGAGTCTGGTGGCACCTGCAGTGCCAGCAGCCTGCTGCTCACATTCCCTTGCAGGCAAGGTGGCAGGGGACATCTTCAAGGACAACGCCATCCTCTCCAACCCAGTGGCTGGGCTGGTGGTGGGCATCCTGGTAACTGTGCTGGTGCAGAGCTCCTCCACCTCCACCTCCATCATTGTCAGCATGGTCTCCTCAGGGTGTGAGTGTGCCACGAGGTTCCTGGGGACCTGAGGCTGGGGGACAGGGTGGCTGGATGGGGTAACCCTGAGCCAGGACAAGGAAGGCACAGGATCTCTCTGTCCCCAGTGCTGGAGGTGCGCTCTGCCATCCCCATCATCATGGGCTCCAACATCGGCACCTCTGTCACCAACACCATCGTGGCCCTCATGCAGGCTGGTGACCGCAGTGAGTTCAAACGGTGAGAGTTGCTTGGGTCAGAGGACACTTGGGGGGCTGGGGGCTGCTCCTCAGGGCTAGCCTGTGCCAATGGGCTCCTCCACCCTGACAGAGCCTTTGCTGGTGCCACAGTGCACGACTGCTTCAACTGGCTGTCGGTGCTGGTCCTGCTGCCACTGGAGGTGGTGAGTGGGTACCTGCACCACGTCACCCGCTTGGTCGTGGCCACCTTCAACATCCGCAGCGGGAAGGATGCCCCTGACCTGCTGAAGATCATCACAGAGCCCTTCACCAAGCTCATCATCCAGGTCTCCTCTGCTGTTGTGTTCGCCAGTGTGGTGTCCCCAGGCTGGTGGTGGTTCCCCAGCACTGGTGTCCCTTTGATGGTGGTTGTATCCAAGTGTTCCAAGCTGGCAGTGGTATCCCAATCCCAGTGAAGATACTCCCAAGCTCTGAGTGCTGTTAGCCCTGAAGGGCCCTCACCAATGTCTGTTGTTGCAGCTGGACAAGTCGGTGATCACCGGCATTGCAACAGGGGACGAGAGCCTGCGCAACCGGAGCCTCATCCGCGTCTGGTGTGGCCCTGCATCCCCACAAGTGAGGGTCCCATGGCCCTGCTGGGGTCACCAAACAATCCTATGGAGGAGGGGGTGGGCAGGGGCTGGCTGAGGACACTGTGGAGCCAGATGCAGCCCATCCTCTCCCTGTAGACAGCTGCTGTGGGGCTTGGGCCCCCCCCAAACTGCACAGCCCCTGGCCACTGCAGCACTAAAGGCATCGAGATCCTCCACAACGTCACCAGGCAGAAGTGTGAGTGGGTGTGGGGAGCTTGGGCAGGGCTGGGGCACAGGACATGGGGCAGGGGAGATGCAGGCAGAGCTGAGGGGCTGTACGTGGGGTGGAGTGGTGCTGGATCCATGATGTGGGGCAGGGCTGGGAGATGTCGGGGCTGGGGTCCAGGTGTGGGGCTGTCTGCGGGGGCAGGTTTGTGAGTGGGGCCGGGCCAGCCCCAGCCCCTCGCCCAGCCATGCTGTGGGGCAGGCAAGCACCTCTTCACCGACACACCACTGCCTGACCTGGCCGTGGGGCTGGTGCTGCTGGCTGGGTCCCTCGTCGTGCTCTGCACCTGCCTCATCCTCCTGGTCAAACTCCTCAACTCCCTGCTCAAGGGGCAGGTGGCCAAAGCCATCCAGAAGGTCATCAACACTGGTGAGTAGGACAGGGACCATCTGCCACATGGGCAGCCACCCCCATTCCCACCTGCCATCCTCAGACCTATCCCTGGCTGTCCCTGCCTGTGCCACATGTCCCCTGCCTGTCCTTGATACCCACTCTGCTTATGGCTGTCATGGCCTCCGGGTGTCCCCTTCCTCTTTCCCCAGCCATCTCAGCCAGCAGGCTGGCCCCATACCCAAGCCTGACCTCATACCTAGAGCCTGGTCCCACAGCCTCTCCCCAGCACCATGTAGGAGCTCTGGACTGCTCCTAACTGATGTCTCCTTGCCCATGTCCATGTTTGTGTCCACACCTCTGCCCATGGCCATGCTGTGGCAGACCTCCCACACCCTCTCAGCTGGCTCACTGGGTACTTCGCCATGGTGGTGGGTGCTGGAATGACCTTCGTGGTGCAGAGCAGCTCTGTCTTCACGTCAGCCATCACACCCCTGATTGGTGAGTCCCAGCCATGCCTGGTTCCCTGCCAAGTGCTGGTCCCTGCCATGATAGCCTGTGGATGCCACAGGGAGGGAGAGAATGTGGGGAAAATGTGGGGCTGGCTCTGGCGAGGAGCAATGGGACACGATGGGGTGCCTCTCCCACAGGTCTGGGAGTGATCAGCCTTGAGCGAGCCTACCCGCTGACCCTGGGTTCCAACATTGGCACCACCACCACTGCCATCCTGGCTGCCCTGGCCAGCCCAGGGGACAAGCTGGCCAGCTCCTTTCAGGTACGTGCAGACTGGGGCCACAGATGCACTGGCTTAGGGCACCAGGCAGGGCAGGGGCTGTGGGAAATCCATATGCCCAGCCCAACTGGGATGCTATTCCTACAGATTGCTCTCTGCCACTTCTTCTTCAACATCTCTGGCATCCTGCTGTGGTACCCACTGCCCTTTACCCGCCTGCCCATCCGCATGGCCAAGGCGCTGGGCGAGCGCACGGCCAAGTACCGCTGGTTTGCCGTGCTGTACCTCATCATCTGCTTCCTCCTGCTGCCCTCCCTCATCTTTGGCATCTCCATGGCGGGCTGGCAGGCACTAGTGGGGGTGGGTGCACCCTTCCTTGGCCTCCTCTTCTTCGTGGGGTTGGTGAATGCGCTGCAGTCACACAGCCCCGGCCGCCTGCCCAAATGGCTGCAGACCTGGGACTTCCTCCCTGCCTGGATGCACTCACTGCAGCCCCTCGACCGAGTCATCACCCAGGCCACCCTCTGCTGCACTGACCGCTGCCGCAGCCCCGAGGGCTGGGAGGAGCATGAGGGCCCTCCCCGGGACAAGGCCAGGCTGGGGCTGGACAACCCCGTGCTCTCCTACCCCGAGGAGATGCCCAGCCCCACCATTCGGGTGGGCTCCCCTCGCCCACTTCCACATGGTGCCACCCGGCTCTAGCTGATACTACACACCTGGGCTGCTGCCCCCGTGGCTGCCAGTTTCTGCCATCCCTGCTCAGCTGGTGTTCAATAAAGGTCGAGCGCCCATGCCCTGGGGTGTGTCTCTTTGGCTCCTGCTTCTGCAAACCCTGTGGAACCCCAGCTGCAGCCACAGGTGCCAGACACCCATCATCCTCCCCCTTTTCAATGCACTATCACTGCTCAGCCTGGCTCTAGGCGAGTGTCAGTGCTGGGGATAAACCAAACATGCTGTGGGGTGCTGTGGGGCACACGCTGAGGATGCCACAGCTAAACCCTGCACTCTGCAGACAGCTGCACCAAGGTGTGTCATGGGCAGCTTCTTCCACTCACCTTGTCTCCAGAGGGCTGAGTTGCCATGGTCCATGGTGGCCCACCACGTGCCACAGCAGCATGTGTCACTAAGCAAGGCACAGCAAGGGGCAGGCAGCAAGGTGCTGGGGTGCTGCATTGCTACTGGGCTGGGAGTCAGCAGGATGTCAACCCAGCACAGCTGGGCAGTGCCCCTGGCCCATCTGGCACCCTGGCACCCATGGCAGGAGCCCTCCTGCCACAGTGACCCTGGAGGGAGCCCTTTAAGTGTTGGCAATAACAACTTCTCCCACTGCCCACAGATGTTTGGGCTTCTGCCAGTGATATCAGCCCATTCTTCCCTCCCTCCCTCCTTCCCGCCCGCCCTCCTCCCATACTGGGGCCGGCAGAGCCAGCAGCGCTGCCGTGGGAGCCTCTCTGTGTTCCCAGCAACGCGGCCATCCCACATGCCCAGCCGGGCAACCACTGGGCCAGAACGACCTCTGCCTCACCACCAGACCGGATCAGTGCAGGAGCAGTGGTGTCCAGGACACTCCCCTGGGGACACAGCAATGCTGGAGCTGCACCCACATCCACCATGGGCTCGGTGAGTGGGCTGGGGGGATGCTCCCTGAGGCTTTGTCTGCCTGAAGGGCCAGGGCAGCATGGAGCCAGCCAGCGCCCTTTCCAACACCTCCAGTAACAGCAGCGGCACTGGCAGCGGCGCCAGCAGCACCCCACACTCACCCACAGCCACAGGGCTCATCCTGCTGGCCGCCCTGGCTGTCTTGTTGGCCACACTGGTGGGCAATGCGCTGGTGGTGGTGGCGATCTCCACCAGCCGGGCTCTGCGGGCTCCACAGAACCTCTTCCTAGTGTCCCTGGCCTTGGCAGACATCCTGGTGGCCGTCCTCGTCCTGCCCTTCTCACTGGCCAACGAGGTGATGGGCTACTGGTACTTCGGCGGGCTGTGGTGCAGCCTGTACCTGGCACTGGACGTGCTGCTCTGCACCGCATCCATCGGGCACCTCTGTGCCATCAGCCTCGACCGCTACTGGGCCGTCACACGGGCGGCACGGCTCAACCTGCGCCGCAGCCCACGGCGGGTGAAGGGAATGATCGGGGCAGTCTGGGCATCGGCAGCCCTGGTGGCACTGCCACCGCTCCTGCGGCCCCGGCCAGGGGGCCGGGATTGCCAGCTGAGCCAGGAGACCTGGTACGTGCTGGCCTCTTGCGCTGCCTCCTTCTTTGTCCCCTGCCTCGTCATGGTCGCTGTCTACTGCCGCATCTACCACCTGACTGCCCGGCGCACGGCCACCCTCCTCGCCACCCACTCCCCTCGCCCTGCCAGCAATGGAAAGGTGTCAGGCACTGGGATGCCAGGAAGGCGGTGCCGGAGCCAGCACCAGAGTGTGTTGCTCTGCCGGCGGCGGCTGGTGCGGGCACGGGAGCGGCGCTTCACCATCGTGCTGGCTGTGGTGATGGGCGCTTTCGTGCTGTGCTGGTTCCCCTTCTTCTTCACCTACAGCCTGGGGGCTGTCTGTGGGGAGGGCTGCCACGTTTCCAAGCCCCTCTTCAACTTCTTCTTCTGGATTGGCTACTGCAACAGCAGCCTCAACCCCCTCATCTACACCCTCTTCAACCGGGACTTCCGTGCCGCCTTCCGCCGGCTCCTCACCATCCCGCGCCGGCCCCGCACCTGAGGACCTGCTGAGACATTGGGGACACAGCCCCAGCCTCACTAAACATTGGCAACACCCAGCCTCACCACAGACTCTGGACAGCAGTGCCAGTGTACAGACTGAGATGGTTCTGGAGTTGCAAAGTTGAATAAAACGAGACCAAAGCCTGTGCCCAGGGCTGGTGTCTGCCTGCTGGGAGGCCAGCAAATGGCACCCATTGTCACATGGGTCACCCCATCTGTACCCCTGGCAGCACTGGTAGTGACAACTCGCTGTGGCAGCTCCGGTGAGTACCAGTCCTCCCCACTGCCAGGTGTGTCCCCCAGCATCCTCTTGAGCAGGGGACGGGCTCCACGGCTGCTGCAGGGGGATGAAACCCTCCATGTGGCAGCGTGACCAGCACTGGGCTGAACTGGCTGTGCCACCACAGCAGCCCAGGCCAAGCCCTCTGCCTCTCTGCCAGGGCTGTGTCCCCTGGAGACATTCCAGCTGTGCCATGTAATAGGAGCTCTGTGGGGGCACACAAGGTACCCAGGGTGGGGTACAAGGGGAGTGGGTCTAGAGTGGGACACCACACATCCTGCTCAGCAGCTTCACTGGGATCTTGCTGCAGGAGGGAAAGGAGGAAGGATATCTCAGTGCCGGAAAGGCCAACCTCCCTTGGGAGAGTGTGGGAGATGGGATCACACGGGAACAGGCTCCGGCACAGCCTGACGTGCAAGAGGCCATGAAGGCAGCTGTGGGGCGAAGACCCAGGGACAACCACATCCGCCTGGGGGCAGAAGCCGCCCCACACCCGCCTTGCCTGGCTCCCTGCCCCGCTCCGCACAGACACCCTGGGGTCAGGGGCTGTTCCACTTCTTCAGCTTTGCTGCTCAAAATAGAAAATCTCAAAACATTGGATTTGAACTCAGCTAAAAACAGCCGCTGGCGCCTGGGAGCTGGAGCCCAAGGAACACTGGCCCCCACCAGTTTGCACCGGCCCCCGCCAGGGTGAGCTCAGCTTTGCCATGGAGCCCAAGGGGGCTGAGTGGGACGGGGGTACTGGCTGTGGCGAGGATCCCTGGGCCATTCCCTGAGCCTGCTGGTCTCATATGTGGAGACTCATGATGTTGAGCTTTGGAGCCAGTGGAGGTTCCCAGAGTAATTGGGCCAGGATGGGGCCCAGCGCTGACCCCCACAGGCACTGGCACTGCCTGCGGAAGGAGCTGCCCTATCGCTGCTGCCTGGCTTCCCCTCCCGTGGCTGCCTTTTCACAATTAAACAGCACTTTGCTTCTAAAAATACCCGGGAGATGAGGGTGACTGGTGGGGACTCAGCCAGCCCAGCTCTCAGAGAAGCACTAGCCCCATGGGCAGCACCACTGGGCCCCACAGTGCCCTGGTCATGCATCTTCTGCAGGATACCAGGCGCTGTCCCTTCTCCTGGGCATCAGCACATGGCTCTGGCATGCTGCAGGGCAGGAGAGCCAGGGACCAGCTGGAGTGGGGGTACTCAGGGACCTCTCTGCTTGGGCAAGGCCTCACCTGCACATCAGAGCAACACGCAAGCCACTGAAGGGAGCTTCAGGCTGATGTCCAAAACATCAAATTCTGAGGGCTGGATGGGGTGTGGGAGCACCTGGTCCTCCTCTTATCCCCAGGCACTACATGGGGTGTTCAGGAAGAGCTCCCTCACAAAGCATCCCCTCCTGTATCCTCATTCAGCACATCATCCCCTCTGCACAGGGTTGAGCAGATTGCTCCGTCTCTCTGCAGCAGACATTTCCATTCCAAGTTTGTAAAGTCTCTTTCTTGTGCCACAGCATGACCCTTATTCCTGCTGTGCTCATGAGCTGTCATGACCCCAGTACCACCAGGAAAGCAGCTCCCCTCCAAGTGCTGATTGCTGCTGCCCAGCTGCAGCACCTGTGCCTGGAATTGTGTCCTGTGTTTTCAAGGATTATTTTTAATTACTCCCTGACAAGCTTGAGTTCAGAGCCCTCTCCAGCCACATCCCCTCCACAGACCTAAAAAGCAGAGCGCCAGTTCTACCGCCTGGGCTGCCGCTGGCTCTGTCAGGGACATCAGGATTCCCTGGACAACGGTGCTGCTCTGGCAGTGCCCTGTGGCTCATGGCTCCTGTTGGTGGTGGCGGTGCGAAACACCAGCCAGGAGGAAACAGAAAATAGCAACCCAAGGGTTAATTGTGGAAATGGATGGAAACAAAGTCATTCCTTTTGAAGTTCAAAATAAGCATGTGCCACTTCGAGAGGAAAGCAGCTCTAAAAGAGGAAAGCTCACAGCATGAGCTCATCCCTCCAGGCAGTGACAGGGAGATCACCTCCAAGGTGTGGCAGGGCAAAGCATCCTCCTCCTCCTCTTCATAATCACTGCAGGTTCATAACAGGAAGATGTGATGCCTGATTTCCAGTGGATGCTAAAGGGGACCACAGGCAGTACCAGCTGCATGGACAATGAGTGCTTGATGTAATTTGTGTTATTACGAACCTTGTTACAGCCTGAGGACAGAAACCCTTCGCTCCTGCTCAGGGAGCAGAGCCTGGGGGCCTGGGCTGCCATTGACAGAGACCATGGAGGGACCTGCCCATCACCATGTTTTTCTCCATGCCCTGGCCACCTCCAAACTCGAAGCTGGGGCAGCCCTGCTGCCTCCAGCTGTCAGGAGGGCTGGAAGGAGACATCACCCGTGGGCTGGAGCAAGAGACAGGGGCTGTGGGAAGGCAGAGGTGATGTCCTCACTCCGAAGCCAGAAGGAGCACAAAGCAAGGCAGACACCACTCGATTAAGAGGATTAACGAGCCGTTTTACACCACAGAGAGGCAGGGAGGTGGGCATGTCACCTGCAGGGCTGACAGGTTATTGGAGTGCTCGAGCATGAGCCAGCTCTGCAGGGAAACCAAGGACTTGATTGCTGGGGATCAAGGGGCAGCTTCTCTTCGGATGGGGTCATGCTGCTGCTCATTAAAGTACCAGTAACTAACACTGGGCACACGCTTGGACTTTATTGAAGCAAACCGCTCATCTACGAAGAGTGGGAAGGCTCCCCTAAACACGTAACTGGTTCTTTGAGCAGGGCACAGGACACCGCACAAATTCACGTGACCATCAGCAACAAGACCCCCCTGAAAGCGGAAGGGGGCCCCTAAAACCTGCAGCTCTCCTTATATAGAGCCTCTCTCGGCCCCGCCCCTACTGAACATCCTATCACAACCCACTCTGCAGCTGAGTGGCAGCTAATTCACCAATCAGATACAGCAAGAGGAGGGTCTCTCTTCGTGGCCAGTTTCATTGCCTCTAGCCCAATCCGCTCCCTGTTCCCCCTGAGTGACACCTCATTCTCCAATCAGCGCCCGTCTTCCCTTCCCGGC
>VYXB01002892.1:2570689-2588243 GCA_013397135.1 Pachyramphus minor
AAGTTGATTTCAGGAGTGTAAAAGTGCTGCTTCCCGGGCCGGTCCCGAAACTGCGGCGGGGAGCCCCGCCCGTCCGCCACCCTCACACCGGCCTTGGCCCCGGGTCTGCCAGGCTCCCGGAGCTCTCCCACGGCTTCAGGGGTCACGGCATGATCCTGGAGCTCCAGCAGCAGGGCTGTCCTGAAGGCACAGGGGAGCTGCGTGGAGGAGCCTCAGGAGCGGGTGGGAAGTGTCACACAGAACCTGGTCCTGTGCAGAGAAGATCTGCTCCAGCCAGGCCTCGAGGAGTTCATTAGATCACAGTGATGGGGAAGTGCAGGCCCCCCCTGGCCAGACTGAGCCATCCTGGAGCCTTGGAGACCCGCTGAAATCCAGTTAGAGGGCTTTGGAGATTAGATTTGGTGGGAGCAAAGAGCAGCAAAATTAAATTTGCATGGGCAGGAGCATTTCTGAGCTGCTTGAAACAGGGCTCAATGTAAGTACTTGTGGCACAGTGACCGTAACGTTCAGGTTCATGATGGCAAGGTTTGGTTCAAAACCAAACAGCAGCATTTGTGACCTCCAGGCACAAGGCCCAGCTCCACAAGGAGTGACCTGGAGACTGGCTTCTGTTTTGCCCTTGGAGAACAGAGTTTGGGTGCTGATGAGATGCCCGATGGTTGCTGTGATCCCTCCTGGTGCCCCTCTGATGCCTCTCCCTCAGCAGCAATGGGCAGTTTGCAGGCAGAAACAACTCCTTGTCACGTTCTGCCCAGCAGTTCCTGGGCTGTGAAAGCTGTAGGTGGCCATGCTGCCTGTCCACGGCCGTCCCACCTGTGGTGTGGTGGCTGCTGGGGCAATCTCTGACAGCCTTTGTGACAGGACACAGAGACTTTGCTGGCCAGATCTGACAGTGCTGGGTCCTCTGCTCCAGCCCAGCCTTTTTGGAGCCTCCTAGTCTGGTGTGGGAGTGCAGTGCTGAGTTGTGACATGCTGGGGGGCTGCTGACAATCATCTTCAGTTGCTGCCACAGCATGACCATGCCCTACATTTGGTTTGGCCCAGGGAAGGTGAAAGATCCTTCTCTCCTTCTTGCCCTTGCCCTCTTGTTGCCAGAGGGACAACAGACCAGTTCATCACCAAGCCCTGGAGCTCCCTCATGGTGAGCTCTGGGTGGAGGCAGCCCACCCTTGCCCCATCCCCAGAACAGGGGTGCTGGGAAGTTGGGGTACAGAAGCCCAGTTCCCTGCTGGGCCGACAGCCAGTAGGGCGGAGGAGAACCACGCATGAAGGGCGATGGAGCCTCCTTTCAAAGCAAACAACTCAAGGAAATGCAACCTCCGGGTGCTGTGGGGCTCTGCTCTGCCTTTCCTTGAGCTGTCTTGGGGTGAGGGTGGCCTGTCCTCCCCTGCCCTCATTCCACTGTCCCCATCCGCTCCATTGTCGCAGGCTGGGGCTGACAAGAAGGTGTCTGCGCCGCTGGTTTCTTCCAGCCCTGCTTACCCTTGAGTCACTTCCTTCCTGAGTTTGTACAATCGTGCAGCCCAGCTGCTGGTGCGGGGCAGATGCAGCGCACGGTGTGCCAGGGGCCTGGACCTGGGCCTGGCCCCACTCCAGGCTGGCCAGGATGGCCCCATCCCACCTGCCTCCTGCAGCACAGGGAGCTGGGTGCCAGGGGACTGTGTCTAGGGTCTGGGGCTGAATCCTTCTGCAGTAGAGGAAAGTGTAATGAAAGTGTTTCTCAAGAGCTGATAAATTATGTTCAACCCCCTCCACGATTTCAGAAAGCCCTGCCTTCAGCCCAACTCTTGTTGCCCGACCACTTTGGCAGGGTGGTTTAATGTTTTTCCAAAGAGAGGTGGGAAATTGTGTGTGTGTTGGCACTGGGACAGGGGGGAAAGCAATCCTTGGAGCTTGGCTGATCCCAGCGATCTGTATTTCAGTATTTAATGATTGCTCTGATGTAAATTTTTTGGTCTATCTAGAAACTTTCCCACCCTGTCCTACAGCATTGGACATTTACTCCAGCAACTGAAGCTGGAATAATACCTGGTTCTTGGATCTGGATTTTCTGAGGCTGGCTTATCTCTGGAGAAAGGTGGGAGTGTCCCCACTTCACAGGTGGGAAACTGAAGTGATGAGCCCCAGGCAATCCAGCGAGTTGGCTGGAGCCAGGATTAGAGCAGGAATTCCTGTCTCCCAGCTTCATGTCCTCCCTCTAAGAGCCCCTCCCTGGAGTAAGCAATCAGTCTGGAATGAGTAGGTGGCATGAACATCATTACTGCAGCAGGAAGAGCTTAATACCAAGCAAGGCATGGCCTGGAGAGGTGATCAGTTACGCAGAGGTGCTGAGGACAGGCCTGGGAGACAAGAACTCCAGTGCAGGCACAGAGTAACCTGTGGCTGTCAACACTCCTGCCCCTGCTGTGGTTCTCCCATCATGAAAGGTCTTCATGTTCTTGATCAGAGGTTGGTCTGCCCATTTCCTCTGGCAATCGAGGCTCCAACGCTTGTCCCACCAGGATACAGTGGCACCACTTCAGTCTTGTTTTCCTTGCTCAGATAGAGGGAGGCTCCTTCCCTGGCACAGCAAGGCTGCAGTGGGACACCCTTGCTTCCTAACTCATGGTGTGATTTGGTGTGCCCCCCAGGTGGTGGAGGAAATCGGAAAGGGAAGAGCAAGAAATGGCGCCAGATGCTGCAGTTCCCCCACATCAGCCTCTGCGAAGATCTCCGGCAAACCCTCGGTGAGGCACCGGCACTGGTGGGCCAGTGGGGGTGTGGGTGTTGTGCACCCCTGATTGAGACCCAAGGAGTGTGAGGGACCTGTAAGAGGGCAAATCCCAGCCAGGACTGCTTGGAGCTCAGGGTGTAGGGAAGAAATGACGGGTAGGTAAGTCACAGCTGTGCGGTGCTTGCTGGATAGTGCCTGATAATGTACCCACACACCTCTTAGATTGTGATGAGCTTCACTAGAGATACATCACCTCTGTGCAAACAGAGTGCTTGGTGCTGCAGAGTTTTGGTGTGTCGCCCTGCGGTGCCTTTGCATAAGTAACAAAAGTCCTGCTACCATCCTCTGTTCTCCCTGGCTGGATTCAGCTCTGCTCCACAGACCTCAGCTTCTAACACTGGTGCAGCAGCTCTTCTCAGGCAAAACTGGGTTCTTGCTGTGGGTGAGAACTGTAGACCTGGGCAGGGCTTGGCCTATCATTTTCATACTGCACTTTGTACTCTTCATGGTTTTAATGTTGTTTGTGCAGCAGGCTTGGTCCTGAGATCCTGTAAAATTGTTTTGGGGCACGGAGGGTGGGAATGCTCTGTTTCCAGGGAAGAGGAGAACTTGTTTAAGTTTTTAGTCCGGATTCAGCTGCCAGCTGGAAAGTGGCACAGCACTGGCCCTGTTTCTGAAAAAGTGTCACTGAACTGAGTGTGTTTGGATTCCCAATTCTGCCCTGCCCAGGTTTTCCAAGTCCTGGTAGCCCCAAGGAGAAGGATGGTTCCTTTTGGGGGCACATGGGACTGTAGTACTTGGAGTAACTCAACCTTCCTCATCTACACTGTAACCTCAGGTTCACAGCTGCCCAGTACAGGCACCACGTCCCTCTGCCACGTCCCTCAGGGCCAGGTTCACAGCCAGGTGTAGCTGTATGGAGACTCCCACCTTGGATTTGCTGCTGGCTGCCTCTCTGGAGCAAAGTCTGAGAGCTGAACATGGCTCTCCTTACACCTCCCATCTTGACCATCCAAACCCCACCTGCCTCTTTGACTTGTGTGCCCTCAGCAGAGTTTTCCCTCAGCTTCTGCCCATCCTCTGCCTGCAGTCCCCCTTCCTGTGGCTCTCATGACATGTTTTCCATCACTGAACCTTACCCATTTGCCAGCAGTGAGTGCTGGTGGTCTCTGTCTCTGCTGTCCTGCTGTCTGTGACAGTGACCTTGTGAAGATTTGGGAAGCGAGTCCTTCCCGCCCCATGGCTGTCACCACCCGTGTCTCACTTCCCCTTGGAGAGGCACGTGAGAAGTGCTCTGATCCAGGTGGCAGCCGTTTTGCTTAGTTTTCCCATGGGAGAGATGACCCTGTTCCTCGTGCTTAGGCACTTTTTGGCCAGGGTGTCTTTCTTTTCACCTCACACCGTGCTAGAAGCATTTCTTTCCTATTCCAGAGTCTTGGCAGGACCGTGGGCACAGTGGGCTCTCATCAGACTGCAGAATTAAGCTTTTTATGCCCTGACCACAGGGAGTAACCTCGTGTGAGCCTGGGCAGCAACCAGGGCAGCTGAAAGCTTCTGATCTTGCCAACAGCAAACTCTGGTCCTCCCCAGCTGAAGGGAACTCCTTCCCCTGCAGACACAAGGAAACCGGCTGGTGTGGCGGAGCTGGCGAGGCAACCTCCTCCCCCACCACAGCCTGCCTGGCTCTGCATTCCCCTGCACCCTCAGGAAGCTGCAGCTTCCTCAGGAGAAACTGCTGCATGGGGAGAGGAAGGCTGGGAGTACCCAGAACTGGGATCCCCTGGAGGGCTGCACATCTGCACCCCAGGCAGCCCACAGCCGTTTAGTGGCAGTGGCTGTCACAGAAATGTGTTCTGGCCCACGATCAGACAACGTCTTGTGAGTGGAAGGGGAGGAAAAAAGCAGAGAACTGAAAATGCTCTGGATAGTCAAAAGGGTTTGTGCCTGGTCTGCCAGACTTCAGAGAGGGGTAGGAGGAATCCTCAAGCTCCGGAGGGCAGTTAGGAGTTGATGTACAAGCAAGTGTCTGTCCCATGAAGTGGGGGAATTCTGGTTGCTGTGTGCACATCAACAGGACATCTGTGGGGATGGTGCCTTCCATTTTGATGCTGCTGCTTCCAGCACGGTCTTTGGGAATATCAGTGGTTTGTAAGTCATCAGAGTAACTCCTGGCCTGGAAGATCTGCCTTGAAATAAGCTTGGTGTGTTCCTTGTGTTCCAAAGACAGTTGTGTGTCTGGAGTAGTCAGTTGATCTCTATAGAGAGAGGAGAAGAGAGCCTCCAGGCAAGCAGGAGACACAAAGGTCCCTTGCTAGAAACAGGAGGGGCAGGTTGAACAGAACAGCACATCAATCCACTCTCAGGGAAGAGGGTCTTCCATAGGGGAATGTAAAGCCTCAGTAACATCCCTTGTCCCACTTAGTACATTTCACTCTCCTGGGAGTCTCAGAGTGGTGGGACCTGTCAGGTCACAATTCCCCCACCACTGCCTGGCTGGGGTGATGGGCTGGGACTGCTTCTTTGGGATTTGGTAGTGAGTGATCTCCTCCACATTTGCAGAGCGGGACTACCACAGCCTGTGCGAGAAGCAGCCCATTGGGCAAATGCTCTTCCGGCAGTTTTGTGAGACGCGGCCGGAGCTCTCCCGCTGTGTCAAGTTCCTGGATGCTGTGGTAAGAGCAAAACTCTTCACTGGGGGAGGCAGGGATGTTCTTGGCACCCTGGGCATGAGCTGGTTGGCCCTGGATGCTACAGCAGTTGCCAGGTACTTCTGGTCACATAGGGTTTTCCTGGAGAAAAATCCTGTGCATTTCTGTTTCTCCAAGAGAGGGCTGGGCCTTTGCTTAGGGAGCTGTTTGCTGGAGACCTGGTTTTCGAGGAAAGCATGGGAAGCCTTGGGCAGAGGGTGTTGCTGCTTCGCAGCTGTTGCCCAGTAGCAAGGCTGTGTTCCTGGCTGGACCTGCTGCTCACGCTGTTTGCTTTGTGCAGGCAGGGTACGAAGTGGCTCCGGATGAGAAGCGGAAAGAGTGCGGGCAGGACCTGATTGAAAAGTACTTGAAGCCAAATGTGAGTAAGAGGGTTGTGTTTGCTGCCTGCAAGGGTAGAGCAGTTGGAGAGCCAACAGCTATCATTGCCTATGTCCTGGCACAGCCAACATGCTGAGCCACCCCACCACTTCCCAAGCCACCACACTGCTTTGCCCACTGACCCTAAAGCAGATGGGCACCTATGCGCTATTCCTATGGGCTTCTTCCTGGCAGGACCCTTGGGCTCTCTTCCCTATGTTTAACTCCATCACTTTGTCCGCAGAGTGAGGACCATGTGCCTGAAGTTCCCTCGCAGCTGGTGGATGCCTGTTGTGAGAAGCTGGAGCAGGAACCTTCCAAGGAGCTCTTCAAGGAGTGCACTAAGTAAGTTGGAGGGCTGGGCCTGCCTGCAGGTCACACATGGCACGGGGTTGATGCTGCAGCTGTCTCACCTTGTCCCTCGTGGTCCCTGACGGGGAGAGGGAAGGCTGGTGCTAAGGCTGAGGCCTGGGGAGTTTTGGGCAAGCAGTTTGCAGCACAGCAACAGGAAAGCGAGCGCAAGGAACTTGTGCTCTGAGAGTCACAAGCTGCTGCAGAAACCCATCAGTCCTCTCAGCCTGCCATGGGTTTGAGTTGCCATTTGGGAAGATCCTGTTTCAGCATGAGGCAATGCTGTTGCCAGTGTTGTGCCAGGATCTCATAGGCTCCCATCAAGCAGAGCTGATGGCTGCAGTCCTGTGCCAGCTGTCCTCTCCCGCCAGCCGCAGATGTGGCTGTTGTGGTTGGGTTAGGCTGGCTGCTGCTGCAGGGGACTAAGGTCACCTCTGTTCCCATGGCAGAAGCACTGGCCGAGGTCCTGGCTCTGGGTGCAGAGCGGAAGCTGTTGGGTAAACCGGGCTTATGGCCTCCATCCACCCCTCCCTGCACAGGAGCTGAGCATGTTACCTAATTGAGTGCAGGGCTGTGGCAATGCGTTTGCTGCAGCCTTCTGGGGAGTCTTAGCTCCATGTGTGGTAACCAGTGTCATGTCTGAATGCAGAGCCTCCGGGCTGGGCCCTGCCTCCTCTTGGCAAACTCTGAAAGGGGAGAGCCCATCCGCTTCTCCTTGATGCGTGTCTCCAGTCTAGACACTGTGTCTAAGGCTCCTCACTCCACTGCGCAGCCCTGGCACAGCTCTCCAAGGCAGTTAGCTCTCTCCAGCAGGATCCCCTGTGGCCTTTTGTGCTGGATATTCATCTGACAGTGAACAACTCAGCGACTGGTGCTGAACATTGCTACCAGCTGATTACAGCCTGCGTGTGCAATTGCCCTGTGAGCAGAGGGGCAATTGCAGAACCCCATTGTCCCCCTTTGTCCTGGAGCCCTGGCTGGTGTCAGAAGGCCATAATTAGCAGTGCCAGCCCAGTCGCAGGGTGCTGTGTTTGTTACAGTGGTACCTCCAACGCGCCTTCCTTTTGCATCAGGCTGAGCATGGAGGGGGGGCTTTCTGGGCCAGGGCTATGTGGGTGAGTTCAGCACCAGGCTGGGTGAGGGGACGGCAAAGTAAACACGCTTTTGAGGCTGCTCACCTCCTCTTTCCTTGGGCTGCTGGCTTTTTCCGTGGCTGTGATCAGCCCTCAGGAACCATGCTGGCTCTGCTCTCTCCTAGGCTTATCCACGACTACCTGAGCGTGGCTCCCTTTGCCGACTACCTCGACAGCTTGTACTTCAACCGCTTCCTGCAGTGGAAATGGCTGGAACGGTAACGCTCCCTGCTTTGGGAAACTTGCACCCTCCTCACATAGGCTGCCTGAGGGGTCCCTAGGTCTCCTTCCCATGCTGGACCCTGGCAGGAGCCAAGGGCCTGGCCTTTGCTGTCCTTCAGGGACATGCACCATGAGCAGCCCCAGCCTTGCTTGCCTCAGGGAAGCAAGGTCTGCTTGAGCAGGGGCTTGGGGTTTGGGGTGAACCACAGTCTCTCAGGCCAGAGTGTGAGGGCAGTTTGGGCTTCAGCCCCTGCTCTCTTCCAGCTCCCATCTCACTCTGGTTTCCTTTCTCTCACAGGCAGCCAGTGACCAAAAACACTTTCCGCCAGTACCGTGTGCTGGGTAAGGGCGGTTTTGGGGAGGTGAGTGACCACCATTTCCTTTGCATTTGGGGTCCCAGGTAGCCACTGTTGCCTGCTACCAGAGGCAGACCTGGCTTGGCCAGAGCAGCCCATTGGCTGCTCCAGCACCTGCCTGGGTGGGCTGTGGGGGCTCTGTGCTGGGTACTGCTGTGTTCTGGGCATTGTGTGACCTGTCAGTTCCCCCTCCAGGAGGGGAGGAGATCACCTCTCACCAGGTGCTGGAGGTGCTGTACAGGGTAGGTAGCACAAGCCCTGTGGTGGTGCCTGCTGCTGCCTGGGCAGGGTCAGGTCTGCTCCCCATGTCTTGACAGGGGAAACAGCACTCCTGAAAACTGTCACTGTCAGGCCTCCTCCTGTTTCTGGAGCGGCCTTCTGTCTTCCCAGGCACCAGATGTTAGGGGCATCAGAGCTCTCTGCTGCTTCTCTGTGACATCTGGAGCTGTCACTGCTCCCTATATCCTCGCTTTGAATGGGTTTCTTGCTAATTTCACAGTAAGGCAGGGATAGCAACACCTTTGCCTTCCTGTGGCTCTTCCTGGGAGCAGAACCTAGACTCCCCCCTGGAAATAATAGCAGGAGGGTGCTGAGCCTTGTCCCCCCTCCAGGTTTGTGCCTGCCAAGTGCGTGCCACAGGGAAGATGTATGCCTGCAAGAAACTGGAGAAGAAACGGATCAAAAAGAGGAAAGGAGAAGCCATGGCCCTGAATGAAAAACAGATCCTGGAAAAAGTGAACAGTAGGTTTGTAGTAAGTACATAGGAATTGCTCTCACTTTGCTGCAGTAGTTGATTTTTCCTCCAACCAGCTGGCCTGGCGCCTCTGTCATCCTCACCCAGTGTGGAGAGGCAGGAGCAGGCCCTGCCTGGTGGCTGCAGGTCTCTCACAAGGCTGCAGTCTGGCAGGACCTTCTACTGCCTTCACAACATGCTGTAAATGCTCCCAAAGTCAGCCCCAAACACCCATCTGGTGTGACAGGTGCCTTTGTGACCTCTGAGGCACAAGAAAACAGTGAGAGGTGTTTCTCCAAAGAATGGGGAGGCAGAAGCCCAGCCCTGAGCTGTGTGGTGGAGAGCTTTACCTGGATGCACTGAGGTGTAAACAGTCTGAACCTCCCTTTGCTGAGGGTTCATCAGACACTGCCCTGGTATTGCTGTTGGGTCCTGCCTGCCCCTGGAGGGGAGCAGCTCTGGTCGGGGGAATAGTGTCCTCCCTGTCTGAGGAAAGCCAGGGGTGTGCTGGGACTGCTGGGCACTGCCATGTCCTCCCTGGGTTTGCACAGATCCTCCTCTGCTGGCAAAGGCCCAGTCCTGAGCCTGTGAGTGGCTGCTTGGGTGGCAAAGTACCCATGGGAGTGTGGGCACCTCCCTCTTGCAGCTGTGTCTTCTAACAGCCTTTCTGCCCTGAATTGCAGGTGAGCTTAGCCTATGCATATGAAACTAAAGATGCTCTCTGCCTAGTGCTGACCCTCATGAATGGAGGGGACCTCAAGTTCCATATCTACCACATGGGAGAGGCTGGCTTCGAGGAGCCCCGGGCAGCTTTCTATGCTGCTGAGATCTGCTGTGGCCTGGAGGACTTGCACCAGGAGAGGATAGTGTACAGGTGTGTACTCTCTGGTCCCTGCTGGGAGAGCTTGTAGGGGCTGCAGAGGCAAGAGGGTTTCCTGCTGCTCTTACCAGCCCAGCTGGATCTGTCTGCTCAAGAAAATAACCTCAGGCTTGAAAGCAGCACAGAGCTGAGTGAGAGGAATTGGGAACAGGAAGCTGATCTTGTGGGAGAAGGGGAGAGCTTAGCTTGGCTTCCTTGTGCTGGTAAATGATCGCCAAGAACAGGATGTGATCATGCTGTGAATGCCTCAGGGCGGGCACTGAACTCCCAGAGCAGTATTGACACTAGAACAAAGGAGGGTAGGCTGCCCCAATGGCTCAAGAGCTGGGCAGGAGGGAGAACAAGCTGATGGACTGTATTGACTGTACTCACTGTGTTGTGTGATGCAGTGTTAGGATAGCATGGCTAAACACTGGCCAGGGAGCCCCTTCTGGTCCTACCCTGTCCCTTGCCCTGGGGAGGATAAGCAGAGAAACCTCTGCTCCTCCTCTCTCGCATGGGTTGCCCTGTAGTGAGTTCTGCACCTGCAAAAGAGGGAATCATCCTCAGGCTCACTGCTGCCTTGCAGAGCAAGGTTGTCATGAACATAACATGAAGGTTATTATGTGTCACCTCTGCCCAGGAGGGGAGAACTTGCAGGGCCAGCTCTGGGGCAGAGGGTGAGGGGAAGGTTATCTTTGTGCCTGAGGCAGGGGCATTGGATCCCACTGCTGTTTGTCTGGGACTTGCTGAGATGTGGCTGTTGCTTGTGTCCTTTGCTTTGACAACAGGCTTCTTGCTAATCAAGTCCCTTCTGTCCTAGGGACCTGAAGCCAGAGAACATATTACTGGATGACCATGGTGAGTGCAGGGTCAAGAGAAGTCCTGGGCCTGAGTTCTTCTTTCTTCCTCTGCTTGAACTAGGATTGCCCTGTGTTCTTGGGAGCTTCAAGCATTACCCCCTGACTTTGTCCTGTTAACTTGCCCCTTCCTCTGTGCAGGTCACATCCGTATCTCAGACCTGGGATTAGCTGTGCATGTGCCAGAGGGCCAAACAATCAAGGGCCGGGTGGGGACAGTTGGCTACATGGGTAAGTGATCCTGGTTTAATCCAAAAGTGGCCTCTGACTGCACACAGTCCCTCTCTGCCCTCACACATCCCTGGCCCTGCTCCCATGTAGCTCCGGAGGTGGTGAAGAACGAGCGCTACACATTCAGCCCGGACTGGTGGGCTCTGGGCTGCCTGGTGTATGAGATGATCGAGGGACAGTCCCCCTTCCAGCAGCGCAAGAAGAAGATCAAGCGGGAGGAGGTGGAGCGGTTGGTGAAGGAAGTGCAGGAGGAGTACTCGGAGAAGTTCTCGCCCTGCGCCCGCTCCCTCTGCACCATGGTACGAGTGCACATCCCTGTCCCTCCTTGTACATGGCAGAACATCCTGGCTGCTCCCTGCAGCAGTGGCAGCCAGGTTCCCTTGTCTCTGATAAAGCAGCACAGAAGGGTCCATAGTGCCTGAATTCCTTACTCTCCTAGGTTCCTGAGAGGCCCGTGCTGTCCCCCTAGAGACTTACTGCAGGAACACAGGGCTGCTCCTGCATGGAGTGTTCTTCACCTGGGACAGTGGTTTACTTTGTGTTGCAGCTCCTGTGCAAAGACCCTCTGGAGCGCCTGGGGTGCCGAGGAGCTGGGGCCAAGGAAGTGAAGGAACACCCTCTCTTCAAGCACCTCAACTTCAGGAGGCTGGAAGCAGGCATGCTGGATCCTCCCTTCAAGCCAGATGTAAGTGCCTGTCTCTATCCTGACCTTTTCAGTCACTGGTTCTGCCAAGGGAAGTGGGAGCACTGGCATGGCTCACCTGAGGAGATGAGGCCCATCCTTTCTCTCTTGTTTCTGGAACCTGGCAAAGGGAGGTCCAGCATGCTCAGGACTACAGGGAGAAGGGGCTTAGGCTTGGCCACAAGCCAGTTATTGGAGGTGGTGACATCAAGGTGGAGCCTGTCATTAGAGCAATCTTTTTGCTGTTTAGCCTCAGGCCATCTATTGCAAGGATGTTCTGGACATCGAGCAATTCTCCACAGTGAAAGGAGTGGAGCTGGAGCCCACAGACAATGACTTCTACCAGAAGTTTGCCACAGGAAGTGTGCCCATTCCTTGGCAGAACGAGGTAGGTCTTTACTCCTGCTTGTGCTCACCACAGCCAAGTGCAGGGTCCTGCAGGGTCTGTGCTGTCCCTGCTGCTCTCACACTGTTGGGCCTTCAGTGACGGGCTCCATGTAACAGTTGCTGCAGCTTTCTTTGCCCTCTTCCAGATGATCGAGACGGAGTGTTTTAAGGAGCTGAATGTCTTCAGCACAGATGGCACAGTGCCTCCAGACCTGGACTGGAAAGGGCAGCCTTCTCCACAGCCCAAAAAAGGGTTACTCCAGCGCTTGTTCAGCAGACAGGTAAGAGTTTGCCCAGTGTTTCCTTTCTCAGCCAATTCCCCAGCAGCACTGAGCCTGCTCCTGCCTGTGCCAGGCAGGTCTGGCAAGAGAGGGCAGCAGGCAAAGTCTCCCCTGGTTTTGGGTGGCTGGACCTCAGGGCTCTCAGGGGCACTCGTGCAAGGCTGCAGGGAGCCAACCCTCACCTGGCTGGCACTCCCCATGCTGGGGGAGTCAGAGGGGCTGGGAAAGAGTGTCCTGGCTAAATGTGCTGGAGTCACACAGGCAGAAGGATGTTGAAGGCATTAAAATAGTAAGTCATCTCTCTTCCTGTCTGACCCTGAACAAGACATTGCTTTTGGAATGGGCTCCTCAGAGCAATTCTGCCAGATCTTGAGCCAGACAGAGAAGTTCTTTTGAGGGATGAGGAGAAGAGAAATGTCTTGCAGCTGCTGTGGGCTTGCTTATCTGCCTGTATCCTCTTCCTGGAACAGTGTTTGCCTTCTTTCCCAGCCTGGGAAAGCCTCTCAACAGCTGTGTGCAGCTGTGGGACTCCGGCATGGTTGGCTCTGGACCCACTCAGCCACCCGTTGCTGGCTTCTGATGCCAAGCTCTGAGTTGTGCTTCACAGTTCAATGGGCTGCCCTAGCCAGAGCCAGCTGTGGGGATACCCGGCCTTTCCCAAGGCAGGAGGACCTGCCAGAGGATGGGCAGCTGCCTGTAGCAGGGGTTCAGCTGTGATTTCCCACATGTTTTCTCTTTCCAGAGGTGAGCAGTCACTCCTGGCTGCTCTGCTCAGGGAAATACCTGGTGGCCCGTGGACATGGCAAGATCTGGGAAAGAGGAGTGTTGTCCTTCAGTGTCCCCTTCCCCTGGCAGAGCACATTCTGCTTGTTGTTCTAACTGCCCCCTGAGCCACTAATCCCGCTTCCCTGCTCTTGCTGCCTTTGTGGGGGAGGCCTTGCCCTCAGCTTGAGCCCAAGCTGCCCCTGCACTGCAGCTGCTGGGAGCTCTGCTCCCAGGGGGCTGTGGGAAGTTTCCTTCACTCCTGTATGGATGTCCAGGACACACAGAAAGGCTGAGAAACTGTGAAGGGTTTGGCATTGCCCTGCGCTCAGACTCCCATTTCAGCAAAAAGGGCTTCAGCTCCTTCCACAGCTGGCTGAGTCCTGAGCGGAGCCGAGCACCTGTGCTGGCTCTGAGCTGTCTCTCTGGGTGGCTGCAGTCCCCAGGTTCCTCCCAGCTTCTGAACTAGACAGCGGTGTGCTCACCAGTCTGTCTGCCGGGGGCTGAACCCCCAGATGCAGCTGGACTGTTCCTCTGCAGTCTGGGGGATCCCCTCCAGTCCTTGTCTCCACGTAGCTCTCCCGCGCACAGGCTATCGGGGGGCCTGGCTCGTCTCTGCCAGAGGGCAGCTGTAGGCTGGGTTGTGTGACTGTGCTCACCCTCTGCTTGCTGTGCTCCTCTCTCCCTCCCTCCCTCCTCCTCTCCTTGCCCTTCTGACTTCAGGACTGTTGTGGAAACTGCGGCGACAGTGAGGAAGAGCCCACCCGGCTGTAGAGCACAGCTTGTTCTCCAGCCCCTGGGACCCCTTTGCCTCTCCGAGTGCCCAGCCTGAAGGACATGATTGCAGTGGCCCCACAAGGTGGATTTGTTTACAGCTTTACACATCTGTATTTGAAGACTGTGAGAATGACTCCAAGGCTGGCAGCAGCACATGGCTCAGGCTGAGATGCCTCTGTCCATGGGCAAGCCCTGAGACAAACCTGGACACTTCCAAATGTGCTGCTTGGGATGGTGCTGCTGCCGCTCCCCTCCTGGGCCCAGGGTGGGAGGGAGGGATCATGCCAGCATGGGCCAAGGCCAGGCTGGAGTGGCTCTGCTGACACATTCCACGGTGCCAAAGCGGCACCACAGGTTTGATGTATATTTATATATGTCGGTCTGTACATATCATATGTCAGTTTTTAATCTACAGGTGGGGGCCTGCACTGCCCCCACCCTGTCACAGGCACAAATGTCCTCCTATGGGGGGAGTGACAGTCACAACTTTGTTCCAGGGAGTCCTGGGCAGAGGCCTTCTGTGCCTTGAGGTGTCTAAAACATCTTTTCCTGGACCTTTCTGGCCGTGCTGAGGCATCCCTGGCTCCAGAGGAGTCCGTTGCTCAGCCCTGAGGCACAGGAAAGCACTGTGCCAAAGCATCTCCTGTTGCGTCCTGGCAGCAGAGCGTCACTGCCTCATCCTCGCTTCCCTGACTTGCTGGATCCTGTTGCCTCCTGCCTTGTCTCACACATGCTGCCAGCGAGCTGATCCCAAGCCCTGCTCCAGACCCCTGGCACAGCAGGACACAGCCAGTCCTGCAGAACCTGCTGCTGCTGGGTCCAAAGGGTTGATCTGATCCCTCGCATGCTGAGGATGGTCCCAGCATGGTTCCACCAGCTCTGGACCTGTGCATGCCAGGGGTGCTGCCATCTCAAGGCCCTGCTCAGTGTTGGAGGAGCAGACACATAAGGGACCCTGGTCTCGGGAAGCAAAGCTGTGGTAAAGGAAATGTCCTTTCCTTGGTTCATGTGGAGCTGTGACCCAAGAGTAAGTGGGCTGGGACCAGCTTAATGTGTGTCCCCAGGGGTCCTGGGGAACCAGCACAGCTCCTGTGCCCATGGGCAGGGTAGAGGGGAGGGGCTGGAGCCCTCCCTGGGAGCAGCACAGGGCTCAGCCCACCTCCACTCTGCTTGTCCTGTCCCCTCTTGTACACACTTGTCCTAGCTGTGTTCTGAGCAATAATTCATCCCTTCTTTGTGTGTGTGTGTGTGCACACGTGTGTGTGCGTGTGCTGCTGCCTCTGCTCTTTCTGAGCCAGGCCCCCCAGGGGGGCTGAGCACCTACTTGGACCTGTGGTATCATTTGCTTGCCTTGCACTAAAGTTGGAGAGTATTTAAATTTTTAACCTTTTGTTAAGTGTAAAGATTCACTGTGCCTTGTGTTGCTCTCATGTCATGGGGGGATCTGCTCTAGGCCATATGGAATTGGTTGGAAGGAGGGGAGCAGAACCCCCCATTTCTGGACTGCCATGGGCCCTGCTGGTGCTCATGCCCTGCAGGGAAGCAGGGGTTGCCCTCCAGGGCAAGGGCTGATGCTGGCTGAGCCCTGGGTGCCACAGGTGGCCCTCGATGGCTTCTGCTGCATGGTTTGGGTCAGTGTGGGGGCACGACAGGTACGAGGCCTTGTACTGTTGCGATGCTTGTGTCTGGTGTAGTCCCCTCTGGGGAGCTCAGCACAGCCCCTCAGCTGTAACAGGTGTGCTGTGGGGCTGGGACAGAGTCCTGCTGCCCTCTGGTCACTGTACATCGCTGCTGTGGGGGGCCACCATGAATGGGGACCTCATGCAAGCAACACAGTGCTTGTCCTGGTTTTCTCTGGGATGAAGTTAATTTAGCCCAAGCAACAGCCTCTTGAAGGGGGGACACTGTGGGGTGAGGATCATGACTGTCACCAGGAGAGAGCAGGAAAAGGGGATCAGCCTGGATAGGGGGTGCAGGGTGGGTTTAGGGTCTGGGGCTGGCAGCAGCGGCGACAGCTCTGTGCGCAGCGCGGGGGGGCCACACGCAGCTGCACTGGGATGAGAATAGCAAGTGCAGCTGGTAGCTAGGGAACAGTTGCTATGGGAGCAGGCCGAGGAGGAGTTCTCACACTCAGAAGGGGCATCTTGGGGTAAAATCCAGGAATTTTCTGCAGCCGTGGAAGGAAGGAAGGAAGACAGGCAGGGGGATGGGGAGTGCCTGGAGATTGCTATTCCCACCATACTGGTTGGGATGCTTGTGCCACCCTCCTGGCACTGCCTGGGCCATGACACCCTGGCACCAAGATCCCAGGATCACCAGTGTGTTTGTGTACCTGTCACAAGTCAGGGTGGCTCTGGGGCAGGGCTGGGGTGTGAGAAGAGCCATGGCCAGCCCTGAGCAGGCAGGGAATGGGCTCTGCCTGACCCCAGCTTCCCCTGCCCCATGGTGCCTCAACATTTGGGGGCTGTTTCGTCTCCATCCCTGTCCTTGCTGGGGGCTAGCAGCATGCAGGTGTGGGGATGCTGGTGTATGGCCACAGCTGGAGCAGGTGAATCTGGATCCTGCGTACACGGGCGAGCTCTGGGTGGGTCCTGGGAGCCCCAGGCAGTGCCCCGTGCTGTAGGGCTGTGGTGGCAGCTCCACACACCATTTTCAGGGGTGAAGGATGCTCTCAGCTGTTGCCTGGGCAACAGCTCCTCCTCCAGCCCACCATGTGGCTCGGGGAGCGCTCCCCCGCCTGCCTCCCCCCGCTGCCGTGGGGAAGGGGACGGGAAGGGGAAAGCAGCTCCCGGCCCCCGATGCTGGTGGGGCCGGAGGCCTGGCTCCCTTCACCCGCCCTTGGCCTGGCCTGACAATGCCCACAGGCCCCACCGTGCCCCCCACCTCCGTGGCACCCATGCCTCAAGGGAGCACCCCATCGGCCCCGCATGGCCGCAGCCCCCTGCCCGCCCTGGGTGCTGCTGGGGCACCCCCACAACCATCGAGCCGGCGCTGCCCGGCTGCCACGGACGCGCTGTGAGATCCGATTGCAGGAGGCGAGTTCCAGCAAGGTGAGTCTGGGCCAGAGCCAAGGGGGCTGGGGGACACATGGCCACTGTGGCCCTGCTGTGAGGGAGGTAGTGGGGCTTGGCCAGCTGCCAATGCCTGGCTGTGGCGGGAGCAGATTGCCAGTGGATTCTCCAGGTCATCCCCTGGCTGGAATGGAGGAAGTCCTTCCGGCCAGGCCCCGGCAGAACAATGCGCCGTGTGTGCAGCCACAGTGGGCACCCGCCACCCTGCCCACGGGGAGGAAGTGGCAGCGGGGTCATGGCCTGTCACCCACCCGGCATCCGGCTCAGCTCTGCCCCATAACCACACTGCCCTGCTCCTGCCACAGCCCCAGGGTGCAGCGAAGGGACAGCGGGGACTCTTGCCCCTAAGCTTGGCGCAGTCCCAAGGAACCAGAGCAGTCTCCCAAGAGTGCCACGACCACTGGCCTCAGTCACAGTAGAGAAGAGCTGGTGACAACCCCCCCATAGCAAATGGCTGGGAGAGCCCCAGCACAGGGGACCGTTGCTCAGGCCAGGCTGGTGAGGGGTCTGCTCTGGGGTATGACAGCCCCAAGGGAGCAGGGTGATCCCAGGACAGATAGCCATGTCATCCAGTGCCACTTCTGTCCCTCACTGTCCTGGGGGCCAGGTTGGCACCACTACCCCACAGAGCCACTTGTCCTACTACTGCAGTGCCCGGGAGGGGCTGTAGCGGTGCCTGTTAAGGTCTTCATAGCGGCTGGCTGCCCTCCCTGCTGGTGTCCCTGCGCTGCCCTGGCCATCACCCCTGCGAGCACTTTGTTGTCATCCCCCTGAGAAAGCTCTGGATGGCCCTGGGGGAGCGGGTGTTTGCACCCCTGGGCACCCCCAAGCGAGTTCGAGGCCACCGACCGTGGGAGCCCGTGGCACCACCCCACGAGGCATCGCGGGGCCATCACCTCTCCGGACCGGGAGCTGCCACCCGGGGAATCCCCGTCCCCCATCCCGTGGGGCTCCCGTGGCCACCGCCGGGGGATACCCCGTCCCTCTCGCCGCCGGCATCCCACCACCGTTCACCGGGGGCGGGGAAGGGGAATCCCGTGTTAGTGCCGGTCTCCCAGCCGGTAGCCCCCG
>VYXB01002892.1:2590493-2602322 GCA_013397135.1 Pachyramphus minor
GCTCCAGCCCCCCCCAGCTCCATGGCGAGGATGGACCCCTGACGGCAGGCGCCCGCGGGCCAGAGGAGACGGCGCCGGGCACGGCCCGGGGAGATGCCCTCGGCGGCCCTGACAGCATCGGGTCCTTCCTGACCCTGCCGCCGCCCTGAGCATCCCGTCCCCCACCCCGAGGGCAGGGAAAGGCGGGGGCCTCCCCCCGGGTCCGGCAGCCAAGATGGTGATGTCCCAGGGCACCTACACCTTCCTCACCTGCTTCGCGGGCTTCTGGCTCATCTGGGGCCTCATCGTGCTGCTGTGCTGCTTCTGCAGCTACCTGCGGCGGCGGGTGAAGAGGCAGCAGGAGGAGCGGCTGCGGGAGCAGAGCCTGCGCGCGCTGGAGATGGAGCCACTGCACTATGAGGGTTACAGGGGCAGCCCCCCCGGCATCGCCATTCCCCACCGCCTCCGCCTCGACCCCCACCATCATCATCACCCCCACCACATCCCACCCCCCCGGCCCTGGAGCTGCCGGCACGGTAAGGAGCAGGGAGGGGCTCTCGCATCCCCGGAACACGTGCCTCCCCCTGTTTTGGGGGGGATACGACGTGAGAGCCGGAGCGCAGCGCTGACGGCAGCAGGGGTCCGGGGGGGGCTTTGCCTTGCAGAGTCGGACCTGTCAAAGCCGCCGTGCTATGAGGAAGCTCTGTTGATGGCAGAGCCCCCCCCACCATACAGCGAAGTGCTGATGGACACGCGGGGGCTCTACCGCAAAATCAACGCCCCTTTCCTGAGCCACGAGCGGCTGGAGAAGCAGGAGCAGCCCCCCAGCTACAAACCGCTTTTCCTCGATGCCGGCTATGGTTCGGCGCTGCACCTGCCCCGCTCAGCCAGCCCCGGCCCTGCCTGCCCGGACCTCTACATGCAGCAGGAGTGCTCCCCACGCATGTTTCCCAGCTGGACGGACTCGGAGCTCAGCAGCAGGGACACCTACGAGCCGGGACCCTGGCACCTCCCGGTCTCCATGCCCCTCTTCGGCAGGACTACCGCTGTGTAACAGCGGCCGCGGGGGACCCCCGGACCTTGCCATGCACCTGGGGGGTGGGTGGTTTTGATTGCCCGTGTCACCTCGGGGACATCCGCCCCGGCGCGGAAGGGGCTGGTTCCCCGTCTGGCCCCCGCCAGCCCCCCCATGGCCGGGGTCGCTGGGGACCCGGACTCTGCTCTGTTTCTTAAATTTTTTGTTTGTTACAGTTTGAGAATAAAAGTTTGTGGCTCGGGTTTGCCTCCCGGCGGGCTGGCATCATGGGACCCCCACACCTCTCCCAGCCCTCCCTGCTCACCCCCAGCAGGCTGCAGCCCCCGTGGGAGACGCTTTATTTATTAACAGACATGAGCACACTGCCAGTACAGAACTTGTGCTTTCCAAAAAGTTTCCAAGGGGAACAGGGGGAGAGGGGCCAAGCAGGGGCCAAGCAGGGGGGGACGGGGCTCCCAGCAAGGAGGGAGTCAGGGAGGGGTAAAAGCCCCCACACCAGCTCCCTGCTGGGATTTGGGGGGGAGATGCCGCTGGCCGCAGCCTCGCCTCGGTCGGGTCACTTTATTGCCATATTCATTTATTATTATTATTATTATTTCTTTTCTTTGAACTCGTGCAAAGTACTGGGGGACTCCTGGGGGGGCACGAAGAGAACGAGGACCCTGTCCCACAGCCAGGCAGGGGATGCGAGTGTGTGTGTGGTCCCCCCCAAAGGGGCGCTGGGGTATCGGGGGGGCTGCTAAGGGCAGGCTGGGGGGCTGACACGGCTCCTACCGACAACTTAAAAAAGAGAGGAGAAGGGGGGGCTGTAAAAGGTGCCCCAGGGCGGGGTTGCAGCGGGACGGCCCCCACCTGGAGGCCTCATCCTGCGGGACCCCAGTGGGGTGAGGGGGGGGCCCGGCCCCTGGCTGCAGCCCCCTCGTGCCCCGCGCCGGCCGGGGCAGGCTGCCTGCGCCGGCAGCGGGGCCTGGGCTTACAGGGCCCCCCCAAAGCTCTCCTCCTCCTCAGGCAAGGGGTCTGCATCCCAGCACGTGATGTCGATCTCTGGAGGACAGGGAGGTGGGGGGTCAAGATGGCTTGGGTGTCCCATGGAGGGACAGACCTCGCTCCTCACTGCCCTCACTCACCTGGGGGCTTGTTGTAGAAGACGGGCTGGGGGGCTTTGGCCGACAGCTCCTCGGGGGGGGGCACCTCCTCCTCCTGGGACTGGCTGAAGTAGCCCTCGCTGGCCTGGGGGGTGGGGGGCAGCTGGTCAGGACTCCCCCAGCCACCCCATCACACCCTGACCTCCCAACCCCCAAGTGGTGCTCACCTGCTCCCCACGACCTGGCGTCCCATCCTTGGGGGCCATCTCCCCGTTGGTAATGGGGGGACTCTCTCTGCCTGGACTGTCCTCCTGGGGCACATGCTGGCAGCCGAGCCCCTGGGACTGGGTGTCTCCCTCGTCAGCTGCTTCATCCTCTTCCTCATCCTCCTGCTCTGCGTCGCAGAAGGTGGCAGGGGGCTCAGGCAGCTCGTCCAGGCTCAGCAGGGCTCCCTCCTCGGGCAGTGCAGATGGGGGGGCTTCAGGGACAGGGGCAGCAGGCAGGGGCCAAGCAGCTGGAGGGGTTGCCCCATCACTCTGCCACAGGTCGATGAGGCTCTCGGGGTTGGGAGCCTCCCCAGTCTGAGGCTCAGCGGCCACGGACAGTGTGGAGGGCTCGGTGGGCTCCAGGGTCACCAGGTCCCCCAGGGCATCACCCCCCGCTGTCCACACTGGCCTGGGGCTGCTGGGCTCATCCCCAGGGGGCTCAGTGGCCTTGTCCTCAGGCCCTGGGAAGGGCCAGTGCTGCTCGGGCGTGGCTGGCCCGGGCTCCTGTGCGCTGGGGCTGGGGGACTCTGCAAAGAGGGGACAGCAGTCAGTGGGGACAGACACCATCATCCAGGGCTGGGTGTCACCCAGGAACAGGGCTGTAGCTGGAGGGGATTTGGTGTCCTATGGACTGGGCACAATGTGGGGATGCTGCAGGGATGGGTGGGAGTGGTTGGACAGGGAGGGAACTGTGGCATGCACCAGGGGACCAGGGAGTGAGGGGACAGGGGGAGGGGGCAAGGTGATCCCTTGGGGAGTGGCTGGGAGGCAGAAGGGGCTGTGGAGAGGAAGGGAGAAGGGAAAGCCAGGATGCACCAGAAGACGCCAAGGGGCCAGGTGGGGAAGCAGCAGGGACACATGGCATCTGCAGCAGAACTGGCTCGGATGCAGTGGGTACAGCGGGGCAGAGGGGATGCACAGGGGGTGCAGCAGCCCTGGCAAGGATGGTACAGTGGGACAGGGCAGATAGGGCAGCATCACACTGGGATGTGCAGCAGGGACAGCCAGCATGTAGGGAGCAGGGGGAATGCACGGGACATGGGGGGGTGCATGGCGGCAGCTGCATCAGGGACAGCAGGGATGCACTGGTGCCAGGGAATGCACTGGAGGCAGCAGGGATGCAGCAACGATGGCGGGGCTGCACTGGGGAATGCAGCAGAGACGACGCGGATGCAGCGGCACAGAACAGCAGGTACGGCGGGGATGTGCTGTGGGACACAGCAGAGACAGTGGGGATGTGCCAGTGGGTACAGACGGGACAGCACGGATGCACTGAGCAATGCAAAGACAGTCGGCAGAGCTGCAGGGAGGGCTGCAGCAGAACCAGGGGGGCTGCAGAAGGGAATGTGCTGTGGGACACAGCAGAGATGGTGGGGATATGCTGAGGGTTGCAGATGGGACAGCACAGATGCACTGAGCGATGCATGGGTGGTTGGCAGGGCTGCAGGGGCGGCTGCAGCAGAACCAGGGGGCCGCAGTGGGGGACGCACCATGGGAAACCACGGGGGTGGGCCCAGGCAGCCCCGGGCAGGGGGAGACAGCGCCAGCCCTGCGCCCACCTTTGGGCGTTGCCGGCGTCTCGTCAGCGGACGCGCGGGTGCCCGGGTCGCCCAGCGGCGTGGCGGCCAGGCTGGGCTCGCAGGGGCTGCAGCCCGCTGCCGAGGCCTTGCGGAAGGCGTCCGACTGGCTGCCTGCAGACAAGGGAGATGGGGTGGCGTGGGAGGGCTGCCCACATCGAGGAGGGGACCAGCACCCCAGCAACGCTCCTGCTCCATGCCAACCCGGCCACCAGCGGCCAAGTGCACATCACCATGTACCAGCTACCATGTTGTCCCCTCCTGGGTGGCAGGGCAGAGGCTCCCATGGGTGCAGCAACTACTATGACCCCTTCGGGCATCCCCACCATGCCCAGTACCTGCCATGGTGCACAATGGCCCTGCCCAGATGTTGCCCAGCTGTACCCTGGCACTACCCTGGCACTGCTTTGCCTCTGTGGGTACAGCTTTGTCACCCATGCGTGGTAGGAGCACAACCCTACATGCCCCCCGCCTGCCCTTCATCACAGCCCCACATGATCCAGGGCATCACTTTTTCCATCCCATGCTGCTCCATGGGCACAGTCCTGCATGGTTCAGGACAGAGAAGTCCCATCCTCCTCTGCCCCATGTGCACAGCTATCCCATCCCCTTCTTCGCTTATAGGCACAGCCCCACATGATCCTGGGTACAGCCTTTTCCATCCTATCCTGCACCATGGGCACAGCCTCACATGGCCCTGGGTACAGCCTTTTCCATTCCACACTGCCCCATGAGCACAGTCCTGCATGATCCAGGGCACAGCTGTCCCGTCCCATTTATGCTCCATTGGCAGAGTCTGCCCTGTGCCCCCTCTACCCCATGGGCACAGTCTGATCCATCCCACCACAGAGCATCAACTCCCCAGGCGCAACTCTGCTCTGTCCCCATCTGACGCACGGGCACAGCCTGCCCAGCGCTCCCTCCCCAGTGGCACAGCCCCAGCAGGGCACACCAAGTGCCCAGGGGTGCGGGCACGGTCCTGCCTGGGTGCCCGTCCCCCTCGGGGTGCCCGTGGGAGGGGTGATGCCTCCTCTGTCGGTCCGGTGTGCCGTGGGGCTGGGGGGCTCTGAGGCAGCTGCCCATGGCTCGGCCCCCCAGAGCTGTGTGCCCGGGAGCTCCCAGCTACCTACATGGGAAGAAAGAGGAGAGATTTGGGGTGCGGTGGCAGGTGATATAGGGGAAGGGGGTCCGCGGGGGGGAGGAGGAGGAGGAGGAGGAAGAAGGCGGCCCACTGTCAGCTGTCTTTATGAAAGGACAGTGCAGACGACCTGTGAGAGAAAGACAGACGGACGGACAGACGGAGAGAGAGAGAGAGCAAAGAGATGGGTCAGTCCCTGCTCAGCACAGTTATGGCGGGGCTGGAGCACCAGGGCACCGGGATGGGAGGCCGGAGGGATGGGAGGCAACATTAACAGCGTGGCAGGAGAATGGCAGGACAAGAGGATGGAAAGGCAGCAGGACAGAAAGATGGGAAGCAGCACTGCCTGGCCAGGTGAGGAGAAAGGCCAGAACACAGCCGTGGGACCAACTACGTGCTCAGGCACAGCACAGCCCCACAGCGTGAATCTATGGCACACGGCATGGCCCCACGGCACAGCCCACAGTACTGCCCCGAGGCACAGAGCCACAGCACAGCCCCACGGCACAGCCCATGGCACATCACAGCAAGGACACACATCACAGGCTCTCTCCTGGCACAGCCCCATGGCACAGCTCCCCAGCACAGCACCATGACATGGCCCCATGGCTGGAGGCACCCACTAGGACAGCAAGCTCCTGCCTGAGAGCCGTAAAAACAATCCCAGGGCTGGACCCTAGATTGTGGAGCAGCCTGGTCTCTCCATGGGGCACCCCCTGCCAGCTGGCAGCACCCTGAGTGCCCCACATCTGCCTCACTCCTGCCCCTTTTAGCTGTCATCATGGGATGTGTTCCCAAGCAATCCCTGGACCTCCAGCTGCCTTTCCTGCCATACCTGGCTGCTGGTGCAGTGCTGTGACAGGTGAGCGGACGACACTGAGCAGGGAGCAGGGTGAGCCCCTTTTTGCTGAAAATACCCTGACATCCAGCCCTGCCAAGCTGCCCCAGCTGCAGTGGCCACATGATTTGCAGTGGCAGTGGCGGTGATGGTGTCAGTGATGGTGGCACAGCAGAGCAGGATGAACCCTGCCATCCTTGTGACCTTGGCACCCAGAACCATGATGCCAGGGATAGCAGAGGGTACACCCCACCCACCCACTGCATCCCTGGTCCCTCCACATCCTGCTGTGACTTGTTGAGCTGTGACACCACACTCACCTGCTCCACAGGCCCCCCTAGCCTCTCAGTGCCCACCCCTCTGCCCACAGCCCCCCCCCATCCCCTTACCTGTCCTGTGGCTGCCTGGTGAAACCGCATCACTGCTGCCCGATGCCACCCGCTCCTGCTGCTTGAAGAAGTCCCGGGGGTTGTCAGGTCTCTGAGCAATGATGGCAGCAGCCTCCTGTGTGGATGGGAAGGGCTGAGCCCCACTGCCCTGGTGGTGTGGGATTGTGGGACCATCCTCTATGCACCCTCCAGCTGCATTCCCATCCAGCTGTGGGCACTGCTGGCTGGTGAGTGAGGACCAGCACCGAGCACGGCCGTCACCGCACTCACCTCCACCTCTGACTCCGATTTCCTGAACTGCTGCCTGTCATCCTCCTCTTGCTGGTCCCCCTGGGAAGAGATGCAGCATCACCTCCCAAGCTCTGGGATGTCCTGGGCATCCAGCTGGGAAAATCCCTTCCCCAGGGGTGATCCCTGCGGCAGCCCCTACTCCAACTTACAAAGATGGACTGCTCCTTCAGGCGCTGCCGGGCCTCCTCCGCCTCCATGCTCTGCTGCTTCCGCCTGCCATGGGGGCATGGGGGAGAGGCGCTGGGCACCAGCTCCTGCCAGTCCCTGCCCCAACCCCACCCCATGAGGGACACCCATGTGCCCATCCAGTCATTCGCAGCACGTGCTCAGCCATCCCGCACTGACATCCCACCCAGTCCCTGCCGTGCCTGTGCTCCTCGATCTGCTCCTCGCGCTCCCGGTAGCGCCGCTCCCGCTCCTCCTGCTCCAGCCGCTCCTGCTCCATCCGTTCCTGCTCAAACCGCAGCCGGGCATCCAGGGCCTTTTTCCTCTCTTCCTCCTTACGCAATTCTTCCTCTTTCTGGTGTTGGGGGGGTGAATGAGACGGTTGCCCATCACTCACTCCTCCCGCTCCCAGGGCCTACTGGCTGCTCCCCCATACCCCACCTTGGCCTGTTCCCAGAACTGCTCCCGGTTGAGCCGCTTCATCTCCACGGTGGCGTCAGTTTTCTGGTAAGTGGTGCCCTGGGACGGAGGAGAGGTGGGAGGGGTGGAGGGGCTGGGATCAGCGAGGGGGGATGACAGTAAGCGGCACACAGGGTGAGGGGCTGCGGCAGACAGGAGCCCCGGGCGGGAGGGACGCCCCAGACCCGCCACCATCGCCATCGCTGCCATGGGGACATTACCACGGGCTCGGCGTTCTCGTCCTCACGCAGCCGCAGGCGGTGCAGCACCGGGCTGGAGACACGGGCCAGCCCGTTGGAGAGCCGCTGCCCAATGGCCCCTGGGTCAATGTCCTCCACACTGCTGGCGTTGACGATGACATCGACACCCTGGGGAGGACAAGCAGCCATCAGGGTTCAGGGTCAGTGCCCCGGTGACATCATCCCCCTCCCCAGCGTCACCCACCTGGAAGAACTCGGCAATCTTGGCTACATGGCTGGCACAGGCGCATTTGCGGGCATCTGGCACATCCTCACCCACCTGTGGCAGGGGAGGGGCTGAGTCCGGAGGGGCAGCAGGGTGACCCCCGCCCCACTGACCACCATGGGACAGCAGGACTATGGGGCACCTGTACTACCCTGGTCACCACCAGCTCCTCCCTCACACCCAGCCATGTCCCCATGGGCACAGTATAGGCCCCCCTCAGCATGGCCCCCACACAAACTCACCCAGTTGACGAGTACATATTTAGGGAGCACGGCCTGGGGGTCCTTGACGCTGCAGAAGCCATACATCACCTTCTGGATCTCAAAGTGGCCGGAGAGCTCCAGCAAACCTCCACCTAGCACAGCACCGTCAGCCCATATCCACCCAGCACCAGGAATGGGTGCCAGGGAAAACACTGGCAGAGCTGAGTCAGCAGAGGGGACAGGGGATCTTACCTCCTGACGCTGCCAGCTTCAGGTCATCAGAGCCATCCTCATATGTGTAGAGGGCCCTGGGGAGACAGTGTGGGTGAGTCACAGCCAGAGCAAGTGTGGGGAGGCCCCCCACCTCCCCTTCCTGGTCACACTGAGGTCAGCACAAGCCCTGGGGGACCAGATGGGTGTCCCCAAGCTACCACATAGCCACCCCAAACCTTTGTCCATCACCATCATCAAGGGCCAGGCTACCAGGCAGAGAAGGCAGGATGTGGGGCTCATCCACCCATCCTTGCTGGCAGCCACAGAGCAGGGTCAGAAGTTTTGGGGACAGAAGGGACACTTGGTCATAGAGACCCACTGACTGCTGTGCCACAAGCCACCACAGCCTCACAACTCTTTGCACACCCATCCCTGTCCCCCCACGACCCTGCCAGGCAGTGACCAGGTTTGGGGACAGCCCCATGCCCCCAGTAGGAACTCAGGGCCACTCACGTGCCCGTCTGCGTGAGCCGCCAGCCCAGCAGGCACCAGGCTGGGGGAGGACACCGGAGCACCAGCAGCAGCAAATCAATGTGCCGCCGGGGTGTGATGGGGCCGTCATGGAGACTGTTCCTTAGAAACCATTCCCAGAGGATGGGAAACCCCCTGTCGCTCCCACTGTGCCCTGGCCAGCCCCCCCAGGGGCTCCACGGGGACCCCCACCAGCCCGCACCCCCCCAGGGGCACACAGCCAGCAACGGAGGTGGGACCACGCATGCCAAATTGATCCAGGGCGGGTGGGCGAGGGGATGGATGTCGCTAGGCAACCAGCATCCTCTGTCACCATGGCAACCCCCCCCATCCCAGCTGGGATGCAGCTCGCCCCGATGACGAGGTGATTAGTGGAGGGGAGCGGGGGAGGCAGGCAGGCAGCGGGGACCTGCGGGGCCTGGCAGGCACCCAAACCTGCCTGCCACCGTCACGCGCTGCACCCGGAAAGCCGGGGCCGCCCGTGCTGGATCCCCCACATCCCTGCGCCACGGCTCTGCCGATCAGCATTCGGCTGGTGGTGCCCACACAGTGCTTGTTGAAGCCCCAAAATCCCTGCGGTGCCGGGCAGAACCATCCTCACCTGAGCTCACAGCTTCCAGCCACAGCCTGGGGGACAGGAATCGAGGGTCCTATGGGCACAGCCACCCCCAAAACAGGGCCATGGCTGGAGCTAAAAAGCAGGGGGGAGGCAGGCAGGTGCCTAACAGGGAAAGGGCTTCCCTCCGACTCCAGCACCCACCGCCCTCCAAGCCCCTGGCAGCCAGCCGCAGATAATTGCACCAACAAGATTGACTTTAATCCGCACATCCCGATCCCGCTAATCGGCCGCCCCAGCCGGCGCCAGCTTCCAGGCCTGGAACAGCTGCAAAGTGCCGTCTGTGATGCCTGTGTCGGGGAAGGGTGGCAAATGTAGCCCCTGATCCCCCAGGAATGAGGGAGGACAGCAGCAGTTTGGGGAAGTGCAGGGCCTCCGGGTGGAGGCTGGCAGGGTGGGATGCAGCCGCCTGCAGATGGGAAGAAAGAAGTAGGGCAGAGCCACGGCATCGCTGCCTGGGGAGCCCTGTGGGTGCTGGGGGCATCCACTGCCTCCTCTCCCCTCCGAAACCCTGCCATGCTGGGTGGTGTCTGAGCACAGGGGCTGCTGACTGCACCCAGAGATGCTCCCCGGGCAGCTGGGACTTGCCATGGACACAGCCCAGCAGCACGGCCTGACCCCACACCACATGGAGGTTTCTAGTCCATGGGACACGGGGCCCATGCTGGGGCCAGCAGCATCCCCCAGGGTGTCCCCAGTGGCCCACAGCCCAACAGCGTCACCATGACCCCCTGGCAGTGGGGACCAGCTGTGCCACAGCAGGTGCTGGCGGCATTGTGCATCATTTACTTCCCTTCCATGGGCTTTAATCCCTCCACCCAACCCATACAGACCCTTTGTACCCCAGGGTTCCAGGTATGTGGGTCACCCATGGGTGGAGGTGGCCCGTGTAGCCCAGGGAGGGCTCCCTATAGGTGGGGGGCTCCAGCAAGGATCTCCCATCACTCCATCAAGGGAAGCACAGCCCCACTGCCCTTGCATGGCCCCGCTGCTTACTGGAGCAGGCAGAGCAGCACCTCTGGGTTCCAGCACCCAGGGCTCCCACAGCAGCCCACCCCCCACACCATGGTGGGGTCACATTGCCCCAGCCTCCCCTCCCAGCCCCGGCACATGTGTTTCCAATGTAGCTGGGAGCTCCAGGGAGTCGGCGTGCTCAGAAAGCAGCACCAAATTCCTTTCCGATCGAGTAATGGGCCCCAGCAGCCTTCGCGGGGCCGGGCAGGGGGAGGGGATAGTCGGACCCTCCAGGACTGGGCTGGAGCAGGGGGAATCCCAGACTAAACACAGGGATCCCAGCCGGGCAAGAGCACAGCATACTCCGGCACCAGCTCAGAACTGGGCTCTGGCACAGTGTCCTCCCAAACCCTGGCTCAGCCAGGCAGGGCCCCCATCTCGTGGAACTGTCCCCATCACCTTGTCCCATGCAGCCCCCCCATCACCCCTCATCCTGCACCCCAGCACCGGGCCCTGCAGCAGGGATGCTGCTACCACGGGCACCGAGTGCCAGGCAGCCCGGTGACCATGGGATGGAGCAGCTGGGGACGACGGCAATATGAGTTCCAAGGATGGGGATGGCGAGGGATCACTGCCCGGCCGAGCTCAACGCTGGAGAGGGTAGGGGGGGACCCGGCATCAGCATTCGTCTTCCCGGGAACCGATTCTGCTGCTCTCAGCAGCTTTGGCAGGGACGGCTCCTTTGCAGCGGATGCCGGGAAGCGAGATGTACCCAGAGCTGACAGCTGCCGCCTGGCCGGCAACACGCAAGGCGCTTGCCCACAGCGCCCTTGGGCTGCCAGCGGGACCGCGGAGCCCCACGGAGACCTCAGGGCTGGTGGGGACCGGGACCTGCCCAGGCCCACACAGCCCTTTCCCGAGAGCAGGGACCCAGCTAAAGATGGGCGTGTGCCCGGCTGGGCGGTGGGTGCCTCCGGCTGCGCGGTGGGTGCAGCCCAGCTGGGAGGTGGGTGCCCCGGCTGTGTGGTGGGTGCACGGTAGCCCCCTCCCCGCCCCCTCCGACAGCATCATGCGCAGCATGCACCCAGCACCCCACACTGCCCAGTGCCGGGGCTCTGCCCAGCGAGCTGCACCCGGAGTGCCGGCAGCATCCCCGCACCCCCTGTGCCGGCAGCACCCCCCGCTGGGGGCACAGGCATCCTGGGGTGCAACGAGGGGGTCTCGGGGAAGACGGCCTCAGATGTCCTCAGCCAGCCCCCAAGGCACCCGGCTGGAGTGGGAGATGTGGGTGGGCGCTGGGGGACGCGGGCTGGCAGAGGGTGATGCTCCCTGCAGCGGGGCCTGGATCCGGCCGGGCCCCGGCACCGCAGAACCGGGTGCCCCGCACTGAGACAGGGTGGGCAGGGTGGGCAGCCGGGGGGTCCCACCGGAGAGAGCCACCCCCCACCCCAAGTCCGCAGCAATCCCAGCCCGCTGGGACAATCCCAGGCCGACGCACCGAGGGCCCTCAGGGTTGTAGCACCCCCGGAACTTGGGGATCCGGGGGGAGCGGGGCGGCGGGGGATGCTTGGTGGCCCCGCGACCGCAGGCCTCGCCCCGCCGGGCAGCGGGACCGCTCTCTGTC
>VYXB01002892.1:2602982-2622748 GCA_013397135.1 Pachyramphus minor
GACCCCGGGCCGGGACCCCGGGGGTGCGGGCGGCATCGCCCCCGCCCAGGGCTGCCCGCGCACACGGTTCGCCCCCGGCATCCCGCAGCCTGAGATCTGCTCAGTCCCCGCAACACCCCGCCCCGGGTCGTCCCTCGCCCCAGGGACACTGAACCCCGTCTCAGCTTCTCATAGAAACCTGTACCCCGGGTGGTTTCTCATCTCCGCCCTGGGCACCTGTATCCTGTGCTGCCCCCCCGGTAACCTGTACCCTTGGAACCTCACTGGGTGGTCCTCTCCATCCCCGGACCCTCCCCTGCCCCATGTCCTCCTCTCTCAGGGGACACAGCACATCAGGCTTTCTATGCCTTCAGCTCCCCTCCACAGAGCAGCCGTGCCCGAGGTTTCCTCTCCAAGGACAAAGTGCCGTGGGCTCTGCCCCTCACACCCAGCTGTGCCCTCGCTGCTGCGAGGGGGTGGTGGGCACAGCCTTTCTGGGGGCTCTTTTGCTGCCTGCCTGCCCCTCCATGCCCACTGCTCCCAATCCTTGCCTCCCCTCAGAACCCTGCCAGGCTGTGTCCAATGGCACCTTTCCCAGGAGGTTTTGCCTCTTTGTAAACTCTCAAAGTTGCTTTTGCACTGACCCATGCAGTGCTGTGCAGGGGCTCCCAGCCGGGTCCTCATGCTCCCGCCAAGCCAGGCAGTGTCACCCTGTCCTCCAGCACTGCCCCCAGCCCAAACCACGCTGAAGGGGTCTCTCTGCCAGAGCAGCAATGGCCCGATCCCTGCAGGTTGGGGTTGTTGCTGGAGTGACCCTTCCCAAACCAAGCCCTTTAAAACAGCCTGTGGATGAGCCCAGTGGGACAGGGGACAGAGTGCTGTGGGCCCTGCCTGTGCTGTCTGCTGCCCTTACACCCTCCTTGCACCAGCATTTCCCAGCGAGGCCAGAGTGGGAGCCGCCCTAAGAGGTTGTGAGAGCTTAGGAGCAGCTGTGGAGCAGCTGCTGGGGCCAGTGAGGGGGCTGGGGCTGTGGCAGGCGCCCCACAAGAGGCTCAGATGGCTTTGGGGGTGGATGTGGTGGGACCCTGCTCAGGGACATGGTGGGAGCCCTAAGCCTGCTGCTAGCAGGCTTTGTTCTCAGAGCAGTGAGGCTGCAGCCCCTCCCAAGGCTCCACCTCCACAGCCCACCCGAGACCCTCCTTCCGCTGCCTGTGCACAAGCTCCTCACATGGTGTGCAGAGCTGGTGGGCAAGAGCTGCTCTTGGCAAAGCTGAGGCACCTTGGGTGGTAGAGCCATCATCAGTAGGGGCCAGAGACAACAGTGCATGAACCCAAAGGAGCTGAGCCCCTGTGAGTGCAGACCTGGCAGTGGCACAAGGGGGGCTGCCTGTGGCTCCGTGGCTCTGCCCTGGCCCTGCTCCAAGGCCGGGCACCCTAAGGCTGAGCTGGCAGAACGTGTTCCCAGGCCATGCTACCCCAGCAGGCTCCGTCCTGCATGGCTGCCTCCCCCTGCCCTTTCCCTGCCCTCCACTCACTGGTTGCTGTCCTGGCTGAGCCAGGGTTGGCTCAGTGGCTGCTCACGTGGGGCCACAGCCGCCTCACCTTCCCCTGTGCTTCCCCTGACCTTGGCTGCACAGCTGGGACTCACGCTCAGGCACTCACCCATGCCTGCAACTCCCAGCCCTGCCAGGCAGGCACTGTCTGTTTCTGTCCCTTTTGCAGCTGTGTCCTGCTGCTCCTCAGTATGACCATCCCACTCCCACACGTGCCACAGCCTGAGCACCCAGCCCAGCCTCAGCCTGTTTCCATCACTCCTCCTTTCCCTGCCTCATCTTTGACAGGGTTTTGCACTCTGGCAGCTGGCAGGAGGAAGATGTGGCACTGCTGCCCAGATCTGGGTGATGCCAGGAGGCATTTGGCTTCCCATAGCCAGCTCCTGCCCCCGGCAGAACCTTCCAGTAGATTAGCAAGACAATTTTCCTTACAATTGCTCATCACTGCAAGAGCTGCAATTATTAATGACCGTTCCAGCTGTCAGAGCAGAGCAGGAGGAGAACACCAGCTTTCCCACACCCGCTGCCCTCCAGCCCGTTCCAGGCGGAGGTGCCGGCACAGCCTCACACCCATCCTCTGGGACAGCAGCTGCATCGTGTGAGCGAACGCTTGGCTGCTCCACACGGGAGAACGCCCAGAGCCAGTGCACGTGTCCCACACGTGTCCCATGACTTCTTGTCTCCTGTGCAGGACTCAGGGCCAGGGTACAGCAGGGACCAGAGGACACTGCCAGGCAAGTGGGGACCACCAGGGTGTGACCCCTGTCCCATTTCCCCTCGCTGCATTTTGCCCCTCATATTATAGTTACTGCCTCTGTTAGTGATCCTGCCTGCTACAAACACAGGGGGATGACCCCAGCAGTACAAGGGGTCCAGCCCAGGCTGATGTGGGCAGAGGAGGAGAAATCCGAGGCGAAGATCTTCCCTGGAAGGAGCTGAGTCAGGCCCCAGGGGGAGCAGGATGAGGGCAGAGCATGACCTTCCCAGTTGGCTGCACCTCGCTCGGCAAAACCGCAGGCCTGGAGACAGCCGGCACTCGCACAGACGTGTTTATTAAAGGCACTAAAAGCACCGTGGCTACATCAGTGCAGCCCGATCAGAGGGTGTGGGTTGGGGGGAGGCATCGACAGGCCCAGGACAGTGGTGGCAGAGCACTCTTTGGTAGGAAGCTGTGCCCAAGCCTTGCAGGAGCAGATGGCCAGCTGGCCATCAGCACACGCTGCCAGCTCAGGGCTGGGGCACACCAGGCTGGGGGTGCTGCCAGCCTCAGGGGAGCAGTGGGCCGGCAAGGCACAGGCTCCCATTGGAATGCAGCCAGGGCAGGAAGCCACTGCAGCAGTTTGTGGGGTGATCGTGGGGTTGCTGTGGGCAGGGGAGCAGGGCTGGGTCTCCAGTCCCATGCACTAAGCACACAGCAGGGAAGGTGAGGAAGAGTGTAGCAGGGGGCTGGTCCTCACCCATTCAGGGATGTCATAGGAACATCCCTGCCCCAGCACTGAGTTACAGGCAGCAAGGGAACAGCCTGGCTGTGCCAGAGCATCCCTGATTCCAGCCTCAGCACAGCTGTGCCCACTATGCCACATGGTTCAGGGGCAGGAGATCCATGCAGGGTCCCCTTCCCAGGGCTCCCAGGGCCAGTCAGGAAGCACAGAAGAAGCCACCCAGCTATAAGGGCTCTGCATCCAGCACTGTCTCCAGCTGAATTCAGGCCAGGAGCTGCCAGGAAAAAGGCAGGAGCAAGGGGAAGGGCCAAGGGCCCAGCCTGGCTCTCTGGAGGCATCAGGATGGGGGGAGAGGAGCATGCAGGGCCAGGGGCATGCGTGGGCACAGCTGAACTTCCACCCCTCACACATGGGAGAAAGCATGGCTCTTGCAGAGCGGCTTGTCCTTCTTGGAGTAGAACGTCTTCCCTTCCAGGTTGGTCTGGCAGATCTGGGGAGGAGAGTACAGGTGGCCAGGTCAGGGGGGCTGAGTCAGCCTCCAGGTCTCCCCCACCCTCAAGGCCCAGCACTGGTATCACACAGGTACCAGGGACCAAAAGGCTCAGAGCCAGTTCCAAAGCCCCCAGCAGAGCCAAGTGGGGAAAACCTTGTGGCAACAGGGTCCCTGTGCTGCTGGTGTACCCCACGCAGAGCGTGACTGTCAGGGAGAGACACAGGCACAAGGCTCACCGCACAGACGAAGCAAGTGTCATGCCAGCTGAACCCCAGCGCCTCCAGGAACCGGTCCCCTGCATCGATCTTGAAGTCACAGCCACGGCACTTGGTGCCAAACATCTTCTCGTAGTCTGTGTGGAGAGGTAGAGCCCAGGTCAGCACTTCTCCGGACCACAGCCCCTCATCCCAGGAGAGCAGGGCTGCAGCTCAGCTGGGATCCCACAGGCGCAGCCTGAGGCCAACCTGCTGCCAGTCCTGAGGGGCAATGCCCCAGACACCCAAGCAAAGTGCCTGTGCCGTGCAAGTGGCCCGGCCACCACAGGGCTGCAGGGAGGAGGCAAACCTCATCTCCCAGGGTGCAGCACTCACTTTGATGTACATCCTCCCTCATCACCATGGCAACACAGGAGGGATGGCACTACCAGGAGGACTGGGATGGAATGCTCAGGGCTGCAGGAGCTCCCCATGGCCTGGGGCAGCTCACCCCCTCACCCCTGTGGGCATCTGCTGAGCCCTAACAGTGCATCAGGGCCACATGGGGTGAAACATGGGGTCTTCTGGGTCCTACCTCTCTCGCAGTAGGGCTGTCCCTCTTCCATGTAGAAGGCTCGGTTGCGGATGGGAGTTTTGCAGGCGTTGCAAGTGAAGCACTGCACATGCCAGGTCATCTTCAGCGCATGCATGACCTCCTGGAGGGGAGACACTGTCAGCCAGGGACAGGACCACCCAAGGCAGGAAGGGACAAGGGATCCCATGGGCTGGGATCAACGTGGGAAGGGACAGAGCCAGGCACCCATAGGTGAGCAGGCAGCAAGGACAGGAAGTGCAGGACAGGCTGAGGGACACTCACCCCTGTGATCTTCTTCTTGCACTTGGCACAGCTGGGCGCATAGCGTGTGTCGTAGCACTTTGGGCAGAAGATGGAGCCTTTCTCCTCGAAGAAGCCGCCCTCATCCAGCACCTTCCTGCATTGGCAGCAGGTGAACTCCTCGGGATGGTAATAATGTCCCAGTGCCACCAGGTACCGTCCCCTGCAGCAGGACAGTGCCACGTCAGCCAGGCCGGGCCCCAGGACGCTGACAGGGGGTGGCGGTGGCCAGGGCTCACCTGATGACCTTGTTGCACTTGTAGCAGAGTGGGGTGCAGCCAGGCCCCTCGGGGGCCTGCTGGGCTGCCTGCACGATGGAGCTGCGGTTCTGCATGGGGGTCGGTGTGGCCGGCTGGCTGTGCTTGCTCACCACCGTGCTCGTCTTGTCCGGGGCGTAGCGCTCAGCAAACGACGGGTCCACAGCCCACGGTGGGCGGCTGGTGGGGCCAGGGGTCGCAGTGGGGGTCCTGGGGGCTGCACGCACACACAAGTCTCTACAACAGTCCTGATCCCTCTACAGCCTGTCCCAGAACCTGTGGCTGGGCGAATGGCATCACCCAGCAGGCCCACTCCTCTCCCAAAACGCCCAGAGATGTTTTGCTCACCCAGTCCTGGCTCAGTCTTCATTGCTGCTCCTGGAGATGGGTCCGACATGGAGACCTGGCTACAGAACACACAGTTAATCCAGCCTGCCCCACTCTGCTGCCCAGAGGGTGCAGGCAGGACCCCCCACCCCAAAAAGCAGGCAGGACCTGGCCAAGCCCCCATGCCGAGCCGGTAGCTGGTTTGGTGATGAGGTACCATCAGCCCTGCCAAGACACAGCACCCCTGGGGTGTCTGGTACCCAGTGTGGTGGTCTGAGGAGCAGCAGGAGGGAGGGATCTGGACTGCTTCAGACTGACCAGGGACCCCAGGGATCCCACAGACTCTGGTTGCCTGCTCACACCTAGTGATCACTCACAGTCACATTGGGGTGCAGAGGGGCTTGGGCCCAATCTGATGCAGGAAGCTCTGGGGCCCGCCCAACTCAGCAGAACACGGGACAAGCAGGGCAAGCCAGGGTCAGAGAGTTACTCCATTCCTGACAGAGGGGACAGGGACCGAGGGAGAGCCGGGCAAACACAAGAAGACAACGGCTACAAACCCAGGAGCTTTTATTAGTGGCAGAGCAAACTGGGCAGAGCTGGGACCCAAGGGCCACAGCACCAAGGCAGAAGGCATCACAGACAGGTGAAGGTAAAAAAGGGGGTGCACCACTCCTGCCCAGTTTCATGGAGCAAGGAACAGCTCTGGCTCCCTTCCCTGCCCCACACAGGGAGAAGCGGGTGACACCCACCAGCTCTGCCCAGCTGCCCCACACCAGGCCCATAGGACACCATGCCTCAGGTGCAGGTGCTACCCAAACATCAAAACACCCCAGCAGGATTTTGCTGGTGCCATCAGCCCCCCCGAATCTGCTGTTTCTGGGACACAACGGCTCAGCATTCCCAGCTGAGAAGCAACAATGCCCAACAGGTCCTGCCCAGGACATGCAGCCCTACGGGGCTTCTGCTGCCACACACTCCCCTTACCTGGGCTTCCTAACAAACACCTCATCATGATCCTCCACTGAGTGCAGCAGGAGAAAAAGGAGGAAACAAAGTCAGTCTGCAGAGACCCAGGCCCAGGCACAGCAAGAGGGGAAAGGGAAGGGATGAAAACCGACCCCCCCACCTGCCATCCCCTTACTCCATTGCACAGTCCTGCCTGGCCACAGGGCAGAACACAACCCCAGACCAGCAGCACCACCGCAAGCCCACACACAGCCCCAGGCAGCTCCTGCTGGCTCAGCCGCCCACGGGGACCACACAGGGCCAAAAACAACACTCTGGTGCCACAACACAGCCCCTGCTGGGCACTGGCAACCCAGGCAAAGTCCATCACCCCCAGCCAGCACCAGGCCCTGCAGGAACTCACTGCCATCTGTGCCTGTCAGCTGGGCCAGTTTGCGGAAGGAGCGGGACTGGGAGGTCCCGGTGCGGGGCTGCCAGTCCTCAGCATCCTCTAACATCCGCAGCTTCCCAGGATCACACCCGGGGCTTCTGGGGGGCTCCAGCGGCTGAGGGGGCTGCCTGTGAGTGACAGAGGGCAGCAGCTCAGCCAACACCAAGCACACACCCTGCTTCAGTACAGGGTAGTGCTCCCAAAGGTGCCCTGGCACATGCCAACACCTCTGCCAGACCCTGGCACTCACCGCTGCTCCACCGTGCCCCAGCTGGACCCACGGACATCCCTGCGGCATCAAGAAAACGGCGGCACAACAGTCAGTGGTTGACCCATGGCTCAACCCATCCCTCACATACACACCCACAGCTTCAGAGATACACGAGCCTCGTGGAAAAGTCAACAGCATTCACTCCTGACCAGCTCTGCAGCCATTCCATGGCCCCACAAGACATCATGCCCCAGGACTAGTTGTTGCCCAGTATCTCCCAACAGTCCACCCCAATCAAGGTGTTATCAGTGTCACAGCCAACTCCACCATGTCCAACACACGGTGCTGCATCTCCGCCTCCTCAGCTGGGTGCCAGCAGTGCCCAGAGGTCTTGCCTGGCACAGGGACACCATTTGAGGACACCTGTATGGTGGGTGGGTGTCCAGGCAGGACCCTCCCAAGGTGATAGTCAAAGCAGTGGCTGAGCACTGATGGTGCCTGTTATGGGCTGAGGGAGGAGGAGGGTCTGTGGCTCTGCCAACAGGTCAGTTCTGGAAGAGGGAGAAGATGGAAGGGGAGACAAGAAACCACTACAGGGCAAAGAGCTTCCAAAGAGTCACCATAAGCAGCGAGGGTGAGGGCAAATGAGGTGGTGGTACTCACCCAGCTCAGTCTATCTGCCCGGCAGCTCCACACCAGGCTCAAGGGACAATGTGCCCCAAGTACAGGCACTACCCAGCACCTCCCAACATCTCATAGCCAGGTTTCCCAGAGCCATCAGACTCCTCCACTACCCATACACCTGAAAAGCTAAGGTGCAGCGCAGCATGCCCAACTCAAAGCCAGCAGTGCCCAGACACCTGCCTGGGACATGCAGCCCCAGCACACACTCCCCTTACCTGGGCTTTTTAACAAGCTCATCCTCACCATCCTCCACTACACACAACAGGAGAAAAAGGGCAAGATGGAGTCAGTCTGGGGCAACTAAGGACAAGGCACAACAGGAAGGGAAAGGAGGAATACCAACCTCCCCACCTGCCATCCCCTTCCTCCATTGCACAGCCCTGCCTGGCCACAGGGCAGAGCACAGCCCCAGACCAGTGGCACCACCATCAGCTCACACACAGCCCCGGGCAGTTCCCACTGGTTCAGCTGCCCTCAAGGGGGCCAAACCCAAACCTTTAGTGCCACATCACCCCACAGCCCCTGCCAGATTCTGGCTAACACAGTCCATCACCCCCAGCCAGCACCAGGCCCTGCAGGAACTCACTGCCATCTGTGCCTGTCAGCTGGGCCAGTTTGCGGAAGGAGCGGGACTGGGAGGTCCCGGTGCGGGGCTGCCAGTCCTCAGCATCCTCTAACATCCGCAGCTTCCCAGGATCACACCCGGGGCTTCTGGGGGGCTCCAGGGGCTGAGGGGGCTGCCTGTGAGTGACAGAGGGCAGCAGCTCAGCCAACACCAAGCACACACCCTGCTTCAGCACAGGGTAGTGCTCCCAAAGGTGCCCTGGCACATGCCAACACCTTTGCCAGACCCTGGCACTCACCGCTGCTCCACCGTGCCCCAGCTGGACCCATGGGCATTCCTGCGGCATTGGAAAAAACGGCAGCACAACAGTCAGTGGTTGATCCATGGCTCAGCCCATCCCTCCCATATGCACTCAGTCCCATGAGGCACGAGCCATGTGAAAACGCTGGCAGCACTGACTCCCCACCAGCCTTGCAGCTGCTCCACAGCCACATGGGACACAATGCCCCAAGACCAGTTGCTCCTCAGCAGCTCCCAACACCCCCAGCAAGGTGCTGTCAGTATCATCAGCCACCCCTACCCACTGTGTGCAGCACATGGTGCTGCTCTTTGGCCTCCCCAGCTCCGTGCCAGCAGTGCCCAGAGCGTCCTGCCTGCACATCTCACATGGGGACACCCTGTTTGGGGACAGCCTCTCTGACACGTGGGTGCCCAGGCAGGACCCTCCTAAGGTGATAGTCACAGCAGTGGCTGAGCACTGATGGTGCCTGTTGTGCAGATCTGGAAACAACCCGAGCCTGGGAGAGGGAGAGGACCAAGAGGGAGAAAAGAATCCGCACAGAGCAAAGAGCATCCCCAGGGTGACTGACTGCAAGCTGTGATGATGACGCAGCCAGATGGGCTGAGACCAAGGTGGGCACCTTGTGGCTCCTGCTGCCACCAATTCACATGCTCTCCTTACCTGGGCTTTTTATCAAGCTCCTCCTCACCATCCTCCACTAAGTGCAACAGGAGAGAAAGGGGGAGACGGAGTCAGTCTGCGGCAACTGAAGCCCATGCACAGCAGGAAGGAAAGGGAAGGGAAAGGAAGGAAAAACACCCTCTCCTCCTGCTGCCCCCCTGCCCCAATGCACAGCTCTGCCCAACCACGAGGCAGAGGATGGCAGCAGACCAGTGGCACCACCACGAGCCTGCACATAGCCCTAGGCAGCTCCCACTGGTTCAGCTGCCACAGAGGGCCCACATGGGGCCAAAACCAATGCCCCACTGCCACAACACACCACAGTTTTTACCCAGTTCCAAGTGCCCCAGCAAAGCTGAGCACACCTGGCCAGTCAGCCAGTGCCAGGCCATGTGGGAACTCACTGCTGTCTGCGCCCACCAGCCGGGCCAGTTTGCGGAAGGAGCGGGACTGGGAGGTCCAGGTGTGGGGCTGTGAGTCATCAATGTCCTGCAACATCCGCAGCTTCACAGGGTCACACACAGGGCTGCTGGGGGGCTCCAGCAGCTTAGGGGGCTGCCTGTGAGTGACAGAGGGCAGCAGCTCAGCCAACACCAAGCACACACCCTGCTTCAGCACAGGGTAGTGCTCCCAAAGGTGCCCTGGCACATGCCAACACCTCTGCCAGTCCCTGGCACTCACCGCTGTTGCCCTGTACCCCAGCTGGACCCACGGGCATCCCTGTGGTATCAGAAAGAACAGTGGCACAACAGTCAGTGGTTGACCCATGGCTTAGCCCGTCCTTCCTGTATGCCCCCTTTGCCTCAGAAATACACAAGCTTCAGGGAAATACCATCAGCATTCACTCCTGACCAGCCTTACAGCTATTCCACTGCCCCTCAAAACATCATACCCGAGGTCCGTTCCCTGCCCAGGAACTCCGAACACTCCAATCAAGGTTTATCAGTGCCACCAGCCACCCCCACCCACTGTGTCCAGCATACAGTGCTGCATCTCAGCCTCCCCAGCTCTGTGCCAGCAGTGCCCTACCCAGCACAGGGACACACCATTTGGGGACCCCATCTGGCAAGTGGGTGCCTGGGCAGGACCCTCCCAAGGTGATGGTCAGAGCAGTGGCTGAGCACGGCGGTGCCTGTTATGGGGTGAGCACAGGTTGGGCTCTAGAGCTCCACCAGCAGCTCACCTCCGGGGAGATGGAGAAGACAGAGGGACCTGAGGGTGGAGGACAAGGAGAGGAGAGAAGAAAGGGCAACAGAGCAAAGACCTTCTCTAGAGCAACTGCAAGCTGTGAGAATGAAGCAGCCAGATGGGCTGAGCCCAGGGTGGGCACCTTGCAGCTCCTACTGCCACCCCAGCACACACTCCCCTTACCTGGGCTTTTTAACAAGCTCATCCTCACCATCCTCCACTGCACACAACAGGAGAAAAAGGGCAAGATGGAGTCAGTCTGGGGCAACTAAGGACCAGGCACAACAGGAAGGGAAAGGAGGAATACCAACCTCCCCACCTGCCATCCCCTTACTCCATTGCACAGCCCTGCCTGGCCACAGGGCAGAGCACAGCCCCAGACCTGTGGCACCACCATCAGCTCACACACAGCCCCGGGCAGTTCCCGCTGGTTCAGCTGCCCTCGAGGGGGCCAAACCCAAACCTTTAGTGCCACATCACTCCACAGACTCTGCCACATTCTGGCTAACACAGTCCATCACCCCCAGCCAGCACCAGGCCCTGCAGGAACTCACTGCCATCTGTGCCTGTCAGTTGGGCCAGTTTGCGGAAGGAGCGGGACTGGGAGGTCCCGGTGCGGGGCTGCCAGTCCTCAGCATCCTCTAACATCCGCAGCTTCCCAGGATCACACCCGGGGCTTCTGGGGGGCTCCAGTGGCTGAGGGGGCTGCCTGTGAGTGACAGAGGACAGCAGCTCAGCCAACACCAAGCACACACCCTGCTTCAGCACAGGGTAGTGCTCCCAAATGTGCCCTTGTCAGGCCGCCACACTCACCACTGCTCCACTGTGCCCCAGCTGGATTCACGGGCATCCCTGTGGTATTGGAAAAAACGGCAGCACAAGACTCAGTATTTAACCAGCGCTCAGCCCATCCCTCATGAACACGCTCCAGCACAAGGAGAAGTCAGTGACACTCACCCAGCTCTGCCCGGTGACCCCATGCCAGGCTCAGGGCACACTCTGTCCCAGGTCCAGGCAATGCCTGGAATCTCAGCGCACCCCCAGCTAGGTGTTGCTAGTGCCCCCAGCCTTCTCCAGATATCATTTGCTTAAATAGTAATGGCAGAGACTGGTCTCCCCAGCTTGGTGCCAGCAGTGCCCAGCGGGTCCTACCCAGCACAGGACATCCTGTCTGGCCAGTGGGTGTCCATCAGGACCCTCCCAAGGTGACAGTCAGAGCAGTGGCTGAGCACTGGCAGTGCCCATGGTGGGCTGAGTGCAGGGCTCTGTGGCTCCACCAACAGTTCAGCTCTAGGGAGGGGAGAGGATGGAGGAGGAGGAAACAAGAAATAGCAACAGGGCAAAGAGTATTCCCAGAGTGACTGCAAGCTGTGAGGATGAAGCAGCCAGGTGGGCTGAGCATCTCGTGGCTCCTGCTGCCATTCCAGCACATGCCCTCCTTACCTGGGCTTTTTAACAAGCTCATCCTCACCATCCTCCACTGAGTGCAACATGAGAGAAAGGGGGAAAAGGAGTCAGTCTGCAGCAACTGAGGCCCAGAGACAAAAGAAATGGAAAAGGAACGGGAAAGGGAAAACACCCTCTCCTCCAGCCACCCACCTGCCCCATTGCACAGCCCTGCCCAGCCACAGGGCAGAGCACAGCCCCAGACCTGTGGCACCACCACGAGCCCAGGCACAGCCCTGGGCAGCTCCCGCTGGCTCAGCTGGCCCACAGGGGCCACATGGGGCCAAAACCAACACTCAAGTGCCACAATGCCCCACAGCCTTTTTCCAGTCACCCTGGCAATGCTGGGCAGTCAGCCAGTGCCAGGCCACGTGGGAACTCACTGCTGTCTGCGCCCACCAGCCGGGCCAGCTTGCGGAAGGAGCGGGACTGGGAGGTCCAGCTGTGGGGCTGCGAGTCGTCAATGTCCTCTAACATCCGCAGCTTCACAGGGTCGCACACGGGGCTGCTGGGGGGCTCCAGCAGCTGAGGGGGCTGCCTGTGAGTGACAGTCATCTGTCAAATCTGACAGATCTTATGGCATCACTTCCCTGGGGCTGCCCCACACCTCCCCTGGCAAAGAACCACAGCACACCAGTACTCAAGATGCCACGTTGCCTTACTCCCCACCCCTGTATTCCTCCCCAGTAAAGACTTGGCCCATGAAGGATCCTCTTTGGACTGACCACCATTCCTGACAGTGTAACACTGGCCCCAAGGGCCAGAAAAAGAAAGGACAGAGCAAGAATAAGCCAAGGTCCAAAAACCACCATCAGGGGAGCTGCACCAGAGCCTAGTGATTGCCCATGGCACACCATCTGCCCCTGGGCAGGGTGCCCAGCACAGCCCATCAGCCCTTGTCTGGCTGAGCCACATCTTGGGGAGCAGGGAAGGGACCACGCACAAGGACACTCCAGGCCCCAGCAGCTGGCAGAGACAGGCAGCACTTGCCCTTCAGGTTGGGGACAGCTTGCTGCCAAAAGTGACCCATCCACATGGGCAGAGCATCATGTGCTGCCCGTCCCCAGGCTGGCCCTGCCCCGGAGAACAGGGCAATAGCAGGGAAGAGGCATGCAGGGAGGATAGAGAGAGCAGGCAAAAGGCTTACTGACTTGTCAAGGCTCAGCACCTGTAGGGAGAGGGAAAGAGAAAGGGAGGAGAGAAAGAAAGAAAAAGGAAGGTGAAATTAGACCTGCAGCACCCAAGAAGTTTCCAGAGCTCACCTATGGCCTACATTAGTCCCTCTACCCCTGAGACTCACACTCGGCTCACCCAGGGCTGGGAGCACACCAGGACCCAGGGACGAATGCCAATGGAACCAGATTGTGCTCCTTCAACCCCCAGAACAGGCCTGGGTGCCCAGGGCAGCCAGTGCCACATCCCACCCCACTGCTCAGTTCCAGGGCACCACAACAGCTCTCTCAGGAGGGACCAGGAGCTGCAAGACACAGGCAGCTGAGCAGAGCTGGGTGATGATAGTGCTGTGCAGGGCTGGAGGGCTTCACTCTGCCCACCCTATCCCAGCAGCTGGGGGACCAGCAGGACATCCCCAGGCAGCCACCGTTTCCCTGCTGCTGCAGATGCCAGCCAGTGGCCTGCTACAGCGGCTGTATCATGCCTTGCAGGACTCCCCACAGGCTGAGACATCCCTGAGCTAGGGATCGGCACAAGGGTGGCTGTGTGTCCCTGTGTGCAACAGTCCTGTTGTGCCACCTCAGTCCCAGCCACCAGGGACCCCAGCACGGGCACTCTCACCCACTCCCACCCACGGTGTCTGGCATGCAAGGTGCAGCAGGGCCGGGCAGCGGGCTCCCCCCAGTCCTCAGGGAGCAGGATGGACAGCAACATACCCATTGTGCTGGGGGGTGCAGGCGGGCGCCAGGGGCGCGTACGTCACGGGCTTCGTCACCAGCCCGGGCCGCGGGTTCGGAGGCGAGCCGGCCCCGAAGGGCCGAGCTGTTTTGTTGAGGGCGGTGCTGGGAGCGAAGTTATATTTCAGGGGTTCAGAGCAGGGCAGTGAGTCCTGAGCGAGACAAAACACACAGACACGGGCTCACACGTCAAGCAGCATGCAAGGGGCAGCCCCAGGCCAGGCAGCACAGCAGGCAGCCAGGTAGGAAAGCTGGACAGCACGTGCACCTCGGACACTGAGCTCTGCCAGGGTGGCACCACTCTCCACAGAGTAGCCAGCCCAGTGACAGCAGGTCACAAACCCAGCCTGAGGGTCATTGGAGGATTAGTAGGTGCCCTGGACACTTGCTGCTGCCCATGGCAGGACAGTGCATGCACACACACCCATCGCAACTGTCCTGTGGCACAAAGCTGAACCCATGTAGGTGGCTTCCATCCAGCAGCCACTGGCCACCAACCCCAGCCCTGCCTCCCTGTGCCAGGGCACTCCCCAGCACCAGTAAACACAGTGCTGCACCTGCCCAGCGTCCTCCCCTGCACTGGCCCCTCTGCACCCCTGCCCAAGCCCGGCATCAGCAGGGGCACAGAGAGCCTGGGCCAAGCTGCCTCCTGGGCAGACCCTGTGCCTTCTGATCATCCATGGTGCCAGAGGTCAGAGCTGCTCCTCCAGCGGGGTTATCTAGACCTCCAAATGCACCCTAGTCCCTTAAAAGCCTGTGAGCCCCAGGAGCAAAGTCTATTTATCCATCTGCACTCAGAGATTCCCTTTCCCTGAGATGAGGCTGAGCTGCCACTGCAGCACCGGGAGCGGCACGTACCTTCTGCGGCTTCCCCATCTGGTTCTGGGCTCTGCAAGAGAGGAGACAGATGGGCAGGTGCTGGAATTGGCCCAGGCCCTGCTGGGATGCTGGTACCCCAGGGATGCAACAACCACCCAAGGGGAGCCACGTCCCACTGGCACTGCCCTGTGGCTTAACCACATCCAGCCTCATCCAGCCAAGCTGAGCCCTCAGACTCAGCCAGGGGCTGCCCAGCTCTGAGCTGGATCAGTGATGCCAGGATATGGAGATGCTGAGAGATGGCCCTGGCTCTGCTGTGGCCACACCAGGACCCCATGTTTGCAGGACCCATGATTCCTACCTGCTCAGCGTGAGGCAGAGCCTGTCCCCACAGGCACGGATCCTGTTCTGGGCCTCAATGTGTGTCATGGCACTGGTGCTCTCCCCGTCGATGTACAGCACCCAGTCGCCCACTCCCACACCAGCCTGAGCCGCCTTCCCACCTGGAGTCAGCTGCAAGACAGACAGAATGAGTGAGAGCTGGGACAGAAAAGTGCTGGCTCGGGAGTGGAGGGCTGTCCTCGTCCTTATGAAGGCAGGGGTCTGTTGGGGCTCAGGCTCCCCAGCCCAGCACAGGATACCCAAGCGAGCCTGACCTGGGGGTGGTGGGAACACCAAGCTCACTCCTCATTTCCCAGTGCATGAGCCCAGAGCAGCTTATTCCTCTCAACAACAGCAGCAGTGGGCAAAGCAGTACCCCAGGGCACTGCCCAGCCCTTGCCCTCTGGCACGGCTGGGGACCATGCCAGCACCCCAGAGCCTCATCCTCATGACGCCAAATACAGAGGCGGTGCTGGCTCAGCCTCGGCAGGAAGCCCAGCCACCCCTCGGAGCCATCCCTGTGGTCCCGGGGCAGGAAGGGAGCACAGTGAGTCAGGGCCCTTAGGGCAGCCCACATCTCACTGCAAACCACAGGCATGTCCAACCCATTGCCTGGGGCGAGGGGGGGTTAGGGGAGGCACCCCTTGGGCACTCCCCCCAGACGCCCGCGCTCCATGCTCCCACCCCATTCCCAGCAGGCGCAGACATTACCTCATTCCCACAGAGGAGCCCTCTCAAGGCAGGGAGACAACTGCCCCCACCCACGCTGCTCCCCCAAACATCGCCCCACCAGCACAGCCGAGAGTGTGGCCACGGGTTCTCCTTCCCGGCCACAGTGCCAGGGATGCGCCTTGCCCCCGCTGTGGCTCCATGGCACAGCTCTATGTCAGCTCCATGCTGGGAAGTGGAGGCGTCCTGCCCTCCCCTCCCACCAGGGATGCACAACCAGAGGTGAGCCAGGCCCGGAGCACCGCACACAGCTCCCAGGCACTGACAGACAGACAGACAGACAGACGTGGGCAGGGTGCAGCCATTCCTGCTCCTCCAGCATGGAAGAACTCGAGGCGCTTGGACCCAGACCAAGTATTTCCTCAAGTCCTGTTCGACATGAACATAAAAGGAGTGAGCCAGATTCCCAGCACTGTCAGAGGGCTGAAAAATCCCTGCCGCTGAGTCCTGGCCCCTCCTTGCCCGTGTGCAGAGCCTGGCTCACCCCAGAGCCACATTCCCCTTCTCTACACCAACACTGGCGTTCTACGTGAGGCCAAACCTCATAGCCAGGTTGGATGTGGCTCAGCTCCGCCTGCATCCTGCTGCTATCCCTCAGCCCAGTGCCTGCTCCTCCTGCCCAGCACAGGAGGGTGCCCTTGGCAGCAGTGGTGCCGGCTGGCCATGCTGCTGCAAGCCCCAGCTTGCTGCCCTGGAGGGCTGGGGAAGGCACAGGGTGGCTGCATGTGTTTGGAGGCAGGAGCAGGAGCTGGGAAAGGTTTTCACACGGCCAGCCGGGGACAGCATGTCAGGCTGCGTCACACAGCCTCACCCAGCCTGGTCAGCACTTCCCGTTCCCCTCCATGTTGGCATGCCAGGAAACTCCTGTGGCAGGTGCCAGCTCAGCCAGGAGCCATAGCAGTGCCAGCCCTCCCACTTCCCACCCAGGCTTCCTAACCTAAACCCAGGGTTTCCTTCCTCCCTTCTCTGCCCAGCCAGTCCTTTGTTCCCTGCGCCTCTGTCACCCCACCCAGAGAGGTGCCCACCTGCCACCCCTTCCAGGGACCCCCAGGACAGAGCCCCACCCAGCAGGGTGGAGAGAGGCTAGAAGGTGCATCCCCCAGCACCATCCTGCCAGCAGAACCAAGGATCTCCCTTTTTCCCCAACTGGCAGATACTGGGATGTGCACACAGCACCTAGCTCCCCGGATGGCAGCCCTTGCCCTGGCTCCACCACAGGGACTGCAGCATACAGTCTGTCCAGGCATCAGTACCCCAGCAGAGTCCCTTGCCACAGGAGGGACCTCTTTTGTGTGTGGCCAGTGAGCTGCAGCAGCCTGACAGCTCACACAGTAGTGTCACAGTGAGGGACACAGCCAAGAGCCACAGCACGCACCATGCTGCTTTCCCCTTGTGCTCCCCGGCCCCACAGAGCAGGACCTCACTGCAGCCCTCAAAGCCAGGGCAGGATGCTTCCTTCCCCCCTGCTCTAGCAGGGCAAGCTCATGAGAAGTGGTGGCCAAGGGCAGCAGCGTGCTCTGGGGCTAGGAATGTATCTGGGGTACAGAGCAGCGCAAGGCTCACTCCCTCCCATCAGACAGAGCACATCGCCCTGCCACATGGCCTGGTCTTAACAGAGAGCCCCCCAAAGCTGGCTACATCCCTTGGGAATGCCCTCACTGCTCCTAAGCACTGCCAGAGCCCCACCAAGTGCTGCTTCACAAAGCCCCTGCCCCGGGCTTTGGGAGGCTCCTCCATCCGACCAGACCCTTTGTTAAATGCTGGCTGGCAGCCAAGAGAAACATTTTTTAGAGAATAAACTCGCTGAAGCCTTCTCTGCATGTTCAGCAGAGATCAGCAGGCCCTGGGGCAGTGGTGCTGGTGACTCCAGCCTCACATGGTGCCCTCAGGGCCCATCCTCCCTGCCTGGGTGCTGCAGAGATCCGTGTCCTCTGGGACAGGCACACAGTGCCGAGCTTGTGCTGGGGACAGGGCCCCACACAGCGTCCGGTGCCACGAGCACAGCTGTCCTTCGAGAAGCAGCCTCCGTGCCAGCTGCCCAAGCGCCAGAGGCACAGGCATTGCAGTCACATTCCAAGGCTTATAAGGCAATTGCGTGGCCAAAGCTGTGGCCAGCACCCGCCCCGGGGACAGACCTGGCCTGGCTGAGCATTGCACTGGGCATAGCTCAAACTAGAGGCCTCAGCCACAACCAGCTGTGGCACAGTGGCTCTCCCTGGAGAAATGGGATGGTTTTGTGAAGGGAATCACTGTGCAGGCAGCAGCACAAGCTTCCCCCTCTCCCTGCCCATTTCAGGGATGGGTTCAGGCATGGAGTTAGGAGCTGTGCAGTGGAAGGGAGGGCAGAAGGGCTCCGGCTGGGTCCTGGGATGCCGATCCCAGCGTTGGGGCAGTCAGGATCAGGAATGCAGTCCCACATCTCAGAGAGCAGATCCCCTCCCCCTGTGGTGGGCACGCTCCGGAAGGGGCCTCCCCTGCCCCCCTCTGCAGAGGCTGTGCAGCATTTCACATCTCTGCCGCAGTTCTCTGCCCGGAACACCCCCGTGCCGGGCTGCAGCTGATAAGGCACCAAGGAGGCTACATGGAGCCAGGCAGGGCAGGATGCAGCACTCCCAGGGCCCCAACTCATCTGCATCCCCTGTAGGACTCTGCCTTAGCCACCTGGATCCTGCTGCCACGACCTCCCTCCCACAGAGGCAGGAAGAAGGACGGGTGTCACCAGCCTTGGCTTCTCTTACCCTGGAGATGGAGAGCGGCAGGCTGAAATCCTTTCCTCCCTGCAGCCTGAAGCCCCAGGGTGCTGGCCCGTTCAGCATCACCTTGTAGGACTCCATGTCGCCCATCTCTGCAAGGGAAGAGGGTGTGATCCTGGCATTAGGATATATGGGAGCAATGCAGGGAGAGCAGCCGAGGAGGGGGCCAACCACTTGGCAGGGCAGGACAGGAGGAGGCAGGTCACATTTCCAGCTGTAACTCCACCCTGACCATCCTACACTGTGGTTAGAGACGCACCCCAAATCCATCAGCATCTTCTCCAGAAACGTCAGAGCTGAGGGGCCCAGGCTAACACTGACTAGTGCCAGAGAGCCAGGCACAGCCCTGCTGCCACCCACAGTGGAGTGTCTGTGGGCTCTGTTCTCCTCCCAAACCTGGGATTTGCTCTCCCTTGCAGCACCCCAGAAACTCACACTGCTAAGAGCCAAGGCTGTTTATACTGCAGAGAAGCAACAGCAGGTATGGAAGGATATGAACCAGAAGCGTTTTGGATGGATGAATTAGCAGCAGCAGCAGCGCAGGAGCTGCGTGATGCCACCCGAGGCGCCTGGCAGAGCAGCCAGGCTGGCACTCCAGCAGCCGGCTGAGCAGATGCTCCCTGGGAGTGAGCCCATCTCCAGGGCTTCGGCGGGAGGGAATCCCAGCGCTCCCCTGCCTGACAGCTGTCAGCCGGCCAAAGCTCCGGGCAGATAGGCCGGCACCAGCCTCTTGCCACCCCTCACCTGGATGGAGCCGCCAGACCCCCGCGAAACGCCCCAGGACCTTCCTGCCGGGGTGGAGCGGGGCCGTCTGCGGGACTCCCCGCGCCCCGCACGGGCCGGCAGGGCGGCTGCACGGCCGGGGGCCAGCGTGCCCCCGCTCTCCCCGGGCCGGTGCGGGCTATATAAGGCGTGTAAGACGACACCAGCCCGCTCCCCGCTCGGGAGGGCCGGGGGAAGAGCTGCGTGTCAGGCATTCCCGGCGCCCGGCATCCGCGCAAGCCCGAGCGAGGCGCCGGGACGGGGCGGACACCCCGCACCCCTCCCGACGGAACCGGGCCCGGCTGGCCCGGGGGTCCCCAGCGCGCACAGCCTGGGCAGCCCCCCCTACTGCTGGGGAGCCCCCCTCCCCCGCGGGGGGCCACGCGACCCCTCCCCATCCCACACCACCGCCCCTCCCGGGGGTTGGGGCCGCCGGCTCTGCCCCGCACGGGCCCGACCACGACCACCCGCCTTCGCCCCGACCCAGGCCGCAGTCCTCCACCCCTCGCGCCTCCATCCCTGCCCCCGGAGAGCGCGGAGGCCCCCACCATGCCCAGGCCCCCCGCACTCACCCGCGGCGGGGAGCCCGGCGGAGCAGAGCCGAACACAACGGGCCGACGCGGGACTCGAACCCCGGGCACCGCCCCCGACCGCCCTGGACCCGCCTTATGTAGCACCGGGATGGGGCGGGGCCGGTGGGCGGCTCGGCCAATCAGAGCGCGCGCATCTGCCCGGCGGGGCGGGCACGGCGGCGCCCCCTGGCGGAGAGGCGAGATCTGCCCCCCCCCCCCCCCCCGCGCCGGGGGGGCCGGGGCCGG